>PVJA010006735.1:0-71767 GCA_004027025.1 Myocastor coypus
AGTTGAGGCTGGTCCTGAGCTCACTTTTGTAGCCCAGGCTGGTCTCGAACTCACACCAATCCTCCTGCCTCAGCCTCCCAAGTGCTGGGATTACAGGCGTGAGCCACCATGCCCGGCTTTTTTGGCTATTTTTGAATAGGGCCACTGCAAACATTACATATAAGTCTGTGTAGATGCATGTTCCCATTTCTCTTGGGTAGATAACTAGGCATAGGATAGTTGCTGGGTTATATAGTAAATTTATATTTATCTCTTAAGAAGCTGCCAAAAATGGGGCCCGGCAGGATGGGTCAGTGGTCTAAAGCACCTGCTTAGGAAAGCTTAGGCGGCTGCAGGGACCGTGGTTCGATCCTGGGCACCACATGCTGCGCCAGCCCTGCCCTCAGGGCAGGCTGAGCCAGCCATAAAAATAAATAATTAAATAAAGAAAAGTTGTGAAACAAAAAAAAAGCCAGGCGTGGTGGTGCACGCCTGTGATTCCAGCACTCAGGAGGCTGAGGCAGGGGGATCGTTGAGAGTTCGAGACCAGCCTGGGCTACAAAACTGAGCTCAAGGCCAGCCTGAACTGCATAGTGAGACCCTGTCTCAAAAAGACAAAAAAAAAAAAAAAAAGAGTATCCACATTTACTGCCATTTCGCTGCATAAGCCTTGTTGAAGCCAGCTGGGGAGCACTGCCAAGCCCCACAAGTCCCACTGGGAGCCAGGAGTGTGTAGCTCTTGTGTGCAGCCTGCCCATTGCAGTGTCAACTGGACCCTGCGGGGGGTGGGGCTGAAGCTGCAGTGTTTCCGCCCAGTGGAGTAGTGCATTCCCTCAGGGCTGCCTTTAAGATTTGAGCAGGCGGTGGAGGCCTGGGCCTCAGGCACTGTGAGCCAGATGGAGGCTGGTGTGGCCACAACACTAGGGCAAGGACAAGTGCAAGGCAAAAGTGATGGGGTATATCTAAGGAAGGCTTTCTCGCAGTACCAGGGGATTGAATCCACAGCCTTCACACTGAGCTGGATGCCCCACACTCTGCCCTGCCTTGAGACTGTCTTGCTGAATCACTAAATTGTCCAGCATGCATCTGAACTTGTGATCTTCCTGCCTCAGCCTCCAGAGTGCTGGGATGCAGAGCTCCAGTTTTCTGTAAGAGTAAGAGCAGAATGGGACCTGCTTCCTACGTTGTTGTGAGGACTAAATGAAATAAAATATTTCAGATAACTTGCATAGGAGGGCCACCTGGTCTCACTTAGGATGGTTAGCAATAGTTTCCAAAGGGCTTGACTTCAGTGAAGACCTGAAAAAGGTGTCATCCAGGTAGAGTCAGGAAGAATGTCACAGAAATACTTGTGGAAAGGTTTGAAGCTGAGACAGAATGGTGAGGAAGTCACAAAACTTAATAAAAGAACTGATTTTGAAGCTGGGCACGATGGCCCATGCCTATAACTCGATCTCTTGGGAGGCTGAGGCAGGCTGTTTTGGGTACAGAGTGAGTGCAAGACAAGCCTGGAATACACAGTGAAACCCTGTCACATAAAATCAAACAAAACACCAAATTTGCCATGTTTGGGCAGTAGGGAGCAAGAAGCTACAAAATGATGGAGCTGGGGCTGGAGCCATCACTCAGAATTGTAAGTACGTACTTGGCAAGCACAGGACCTGAGTTTGATCTCTCGCCCTGCACGCCATGTGGTCTTGGCCCAGATTCCCAGGTGTGCCATCTTTTTTTTTTTCTTTTTTTAAGAATTTTTTTTTTTTTCTTGTTTCAGAACCTTTTTTTTTTTTTTTAAAAAAGAAATTTATTTATTTATTTATTTATTTATTTATTTATTTATTTATTTATTTTTGCAGGACCAGGGTTTGAACTCACAACCTTGCACTTGCCAGGCAGGCACTTGTGCCATGGAGCTATCTCCCTGGCCCCCGAATTTTTTTTATTTTATTTATTTATTTATTTTCTTGTTTCAGAACCTTTGTTTATTCACTCATTTTTATGGCCGGCTAGCCTGCCCCAAGGGCAGGGCTGGTGCAGCATGTGGTGCCGGGGATCAAACTGTGGTCCCTGCAGCCACCCAAGCTTTCCTAAGCAGGCGCTTTAGACCACTGAGCCATCCTGCCAGGTCCCCAGGTGTGCCATCTTGGCCCTGGAACTAGGTGTGGTAGTGCCCACTTATAACACCAGCACTCTAAAGGTTGAGCCAGGAGGACCTCTGTGAGTTAGAGACCAGCCTGGGAGCTACAAAAGTGAGCACTTGGTCAACCCCAAACTGCACAGTGAGACCCTGTCTCAAAAAAACAAACAAACGGGGGCCTGGCAGGATGGCTCAGTGGTCTAAAGCACCTGCTTAGGAAAGCTTAGGCGGCTGTAGGGACTGCAGTTCGATCCCCTGCACCACATGCTGTACCAGCCCTGCCCTTAGGGCAGGCTGAGCCGACCATAAAAATAAATAAAGTTCTGGGGCCTGGTGGGATGGCTCAGTGGTCTAAAGCGCCTGCTTGGGAAAGTTTGGGCTGCTGCAGGGACCGGGTTTCGATCCCAGGCACCACATGCTGCGCCAGCCCTGCCCTCAGGGCTGAGCTGGCCATAAAAATGAGTGAATAAACAGGCAAAGGTTCTGAAACAAGAAAATATAAATAAATAAATAAATAAATAAATAAATAAAGTTCTGAAACAAAAATAAAATAAAATAAATTCTTCAAACAAACAAACAAACGAACAAATGAACCTCACCAGACAGCTCAGCAGATTGAAGTAGTGACTGTTTAGGCAGACTGCAGGGATGGGGTCTGATCCCCTCTGTGCTTGCTGGTCCTACCCCCAGAGCTCACCGGTGGTAACCGAGACAGGGCGTTGTGACACATCATGCCTGTAATCCCAGTGCTTGGGAGGCGGAAAACAGGAGGATCACTACGAGTCCAATCTGTGTAGTGAGACCCTGTACTAAAACACATACTTAAAAAATCATGGAGGCCCGGCAGGATGCCTCAGTGGTTTAAAGCGCCTGCTTAGGAAAGCTTAGGCGGCTGCAGAGACCCTGGTTCGATCCCTGGCACCACATGCTGTGCCAGCCCTGCCCTCAGGGCAGCCTGAGGCAGCCATATCAAAAGTTCTGAAACAAGAAAAAAAAAATTTAATTTAAAAGATTAAAAAAGAAAAAAATATTTAAAAAGGGGCCCGGCGGGATAGCTCAGTGGTCCAAAGCGCCTGCTTGGGACAGCTTGGGCGGCTTCAGGGACCGCGGTTCAATCCCCGGCACCACATGCTGCGCCAGCCCTGCCCTCGAAACTTTATTCACTCATTTTTCTGGCTGGCTCAGCCCGCCCTGAGGGCAGGGCTGGCGCAGCATGTGGTGCTTGGGATCGAACCGCGGTCCCTGAAGCCGCCCAAGCAGGCGTTTTGGACCACTAAGCCATCCTGCCGGGCCCCTGGTCCTGAAACAAGAAAAAAAATAAATAAATAAAATTTTTAAAAATTCTAAAAAATAAATTAATTAAAAATGTTAAAAAAAATCATGGAGCTACGGCTGACTGCACAGGCTTGGAGGGTTCTTGTCAGGACAAGGTCACATCTCACCAACTGTAGTCTCTAGGTTGGGAGCTATGGGTAACAGCACAGGTGGGGTAGGATAGCTTGGGACAGAAGTAGCAGGAATTCAGCCTGCTGAGCAGGTCAGCAAGGAACCCAGAGCAGGGCATGGTGATGAAGTGAGGGTCTGAGGGAGCCCCTGCCTGGAAAGCTGGGTAGACAGGCTGAGCAGGGTGGGGACAGCATGGTGAGATCTCAGGGCGGATGAGAGCCAACACCAGGTGACGTCTCTGCCCAAGTCCCTGACAGCATCTCACCCATGACATCAGCAGCACCCACACTGTTGCCAGCCCTGCAAGTCTATACTGTCCTGCAGAGTGCTCAGCCTATCTAGGGCACTTGTGATGCCTGTATTCCTCAAATGAAAATTTGTCAAGCCGGGTGTGGTGGCACACAACTGTAATCTCAGCACTTGGGAGGCTGAGGCAGGAGGATCAATGTGAGTTTGAGACCAACCTGGGCTACAAAAAGTGAGCTCAAAGCCAGCCTGAACTGCATAGTGAGACCATCTCAAAAAGACCAAAAAAGCCGGGCGTGATGGCTCACGCCTGTAATCCCAGCACTCGGGAGGCTGAGGCAGGAGGATTGGTACGAGTTTGAGACCAGCCTGAGCTACAAAGCTGAGCTCAAGGCCAGCCTGAACTGCATAGTGAGACCCTGTCTCAAAAAGGCAAAAAAAAAAAAAAAATCTGGTTTGCATTGCTTACTCAAAAGCATTTTAATTTTTTTTAAAAAAGTGTTTATTTGGTATATGTTCTTGCCATGTAACTCAGACTCACAGTGATCCTCCTGTCTCAGCCTCCCCAACACTGAGATTACAGGTGTGTGCCACAATGCCCAGTTTCAGTAGTGGCCAGCACAGCATGTTGTGGCAGGGATCAAACCTGGGTTATTGCACTTGCCAGGCAGGTGCTTAGACCACTGAGCTATCTCCAAGCCCTGCATTTTTTTTCTCTTCTCTCTCTCTTTTTCTCTCTCCCTCTCTCTCTGTGACAGGATGTTGTGATGCAGTTCAGGCTGGCTTTAAGCTCACTTTTGTAGCCCAGGCTGGTCTTGAACTCTCACTGATCCTCCTGCCTCAGCCTCCCAAGTGCCAGGATTACAGATGAGCGTTACCACACTTGGCTCTGCATTTTCTTTTATTTAGCAAACAAATATTTAACATCAAGACCATCAGGTCTCCTGCAGTGGTAGTGTCTTATGTATGTATGTATGTATGTATGTATATATGTACCTACATTCATACATGTCTTTTTTGTTTTGTTTTGTTTTTTGTTTCAGAACCTTTATTTGTTTATTCACTCATTTTTATGGCCGGCTCAGCCTGCCCCGAGGGCAGGGCTGGCGCAGCATGTGGTGCCGGGGATCGAACCGCAGTCCCTGAAGCTGCCCAAGCTTTCCCAAGCAAGCGCTTTAGACCACTGAGCCATCCCGCCAGGCCCCACTCATACATGTCTTTTTGAAATGGTCTTGCTATGCAGCTCAGATTGGCCTCAAACTCAGTGATCCTCCTGCCTGTCTCCAAGGCTTCAGACTGTCTCCATTCAACCACCATGCACCCTACAAGACACTTGGGACCCAGCTGTCCCCTCTGCAGGACAACTCCGGACTCAGATGCTTTCTTGGTGAGCCCGTCCACAGGACTTCCAGAAAGGGCTCTGTCAGGACACCTCTGAGGCAGTGACTGCTGACTTGTATTTCTCTTCCCCACTTGTTCAGAGCCTCTGTATCGCTGCAAGTTCTGTGGCTAATTCCATAGAATCAGGCTGGCCACCAGCTGAGAGAGCTCACAAGTGGATGTTGCTATGTCCAGTTGCTGGATGGCTATCCTGTGTTCCCTCACGAGCCAACTTCCACTGAGTCTCCTGCCATGGGATCTCCCACCTTAGAGCTCTGAAGGGAGGGAGGTGGGCATGAGAGGACAGGAAGTACTGGGGCAGGAAGCCCAGGCCCACCAGCACGGCAGACTGGCGTCTTGAGAGGTGGGAAAGACAAAATGTATGAGTCCTAGCCGAGTGCTTGTTACTTACCCCTGAAGGCTGGACTGGCCTGGGCAGCTACATCTTTGGAGCTCAAGTTGCCATGCCAGAAGGCCTGTCACAAATACTCAGAGCAGTTTCACTGTCCTTTTAGGTGTGTGCAATCTGCAGAACCTACCCTAGCTATCATCAAAAGGTATAGACTCTTGCTAGGCACCATGGTGCATGCCTGTAATTCCTAGCACACAGGAGGTGGAGGCAGAAAGATCACTGCAAGTTTGAGGCCAGCCTGGAACACACAGCAAGACCCTGTCTCTGTAACACACTCTTTTTTCTCAGTTCAGAAAGAGATGAGACTGAAGCCCGATTTGTACGAAATTTGATTATTCAAATTTATTACCATCAAGAATTATGCAATGATGCTGTAGTTTTTCTTAACAAATAGAAAACAGACTGTGTACAACAGTGAACTCTACAGCACTAGCATCCACAAGGTAAAAATGAATGTTTCATCCAACATTACCAACCCTGGATTGTTGATCTTGACTCAGCCTAGCTAGATTTGGCGACATCTTCATGTCTCTTGGCTAAAACAGCTATGCACCCTGCCCCGCCCCACTTCCCTATCTAGATAGCGCTGCCCAGAGGAAGAGGCCTCACCTCTCCTCAGCAAGCCAAGAGTAAGACGGACGACAGTGTCACGATGAAAGTCCAGTAGTCTGCCACATTGGTTTAGGAGAGCATCTTGAAGGAGTGGAAAAGAGTGATTCTCAAGGGGCTTTGACAACAGCTGCAAGCCAGGGAGAGAAATCATCTGACCCCTGCTGAGGACAGACGTGTGCTACGAGGCCCCCTGGCTTGACCTGAAGGGCCAACCACGCCCCCGCTTGGCCCTGAGGTGTGTGGGGCGTGGCACTCTCTTGACCCGGGCCATTGCTCACAGCCTGTTGCCACCTGCCATCCTGCAGTGCTGGGAAGACCAGCCATCTTTGGCCCTCCTGTGAACCCTGGGTGTATGGAGCCACCACCCTCCTAGGGGTTTGAAGCAAGAGGCCAGGGGATGACTTTTTTTTTTAATTTTTTTAAATTTTTGTTATTTTTTGTTTTCGTTTTTTGTTTCTGTACCTTTGCAAACACAATGGTGATGAGGAATGCCTTGCCAGGCTCACCAGACGTGTCTGTGGTTGTGGGCTGTGAATGTTAAACACACTGAACAGACGATTCGGGATGTGTGTTTCCTATCGCCTCCCACCCACCACTGTCTATGGGGCCTAAAAAAGGCTCTGAAGAAAAACAAAGCAAAACCTTAAAAAACTGTGTTTCCCTGCATTTGGCTGGAAAAGGATCTTGTATGAGGCTGGAAGAGCCCGATCAGTGCCACCTCCTGGGTCCATGGCCAAGCCTCACTCAGCTGCCGACCCCAGCTCCACAGGAGGAAGGCACTTTCTGTCTCTGTCAGCAGTAAAAGGCATAAAGAAAAGGACCCAAAGTAAACTCAAAGAGGAAAATAAAATGAGCCCCAAGCCCCATAGTAGCCCATTCTGCAATCAAGGATTTCAGAAAGACAAAATTCAGAAGAGGCTAGAATCCTTGGGCTATCCCACTAGTGTAAAAAACGGAGCCTTTGTCCCCATCCCCATCCCGTGAGAAGAAGCATGAGAAACGTGGAGCTGAACAGAGAGCTTGAAGCAGGCTCCTGCAGGGCCTGATGGACAGAGGGGCCACAGCGCCTGCCTGCCAGGCCACCTACTTGCCCAGGGGTGTTCTGGGCTCTCTGATTTGTGTGGCAATGTTCCTGAAACGCTGTGATCCCAGTGGACTGTGCTTTGCCCGGCAACAGCATCTGTGCAGGAGGGCTGGACGATGGTCGGTATGGCTCAGAGGAGCTGGGTCCCCTCCGGAGCCCCTGGCAGAGGCGGCGGAGGAGAGGGGAGCAGTAGTTACGTTGCATAGTGGTCAAAACTGCCGAGGTACTCCAGGGCCGCACGGTAGCACAGCTGGTACTGGTCCTGCCAGGACAGAAGACTGGTCAATGTGGGTGGCAAGGACAGATATCCCTACCACATTGCTGAGTGCACCCATGCTGCGTCAGTAGGCCATGCAATCAGTCTGATGGCCAACCGCACATACTGAAACCAGGCAACCGTGCCAGGCCATGTCCAAGGCAGCCTGAAAGCCTCTGCAGGCTTACCTCTTTCCCATGCCCCCAAATCTAGCTGCCTTCCTCCTGCCACCTAGTCTGCGTATCTGCTTTTAGACTGCACGTCTTAAGAACTGCCACTTACAACTCTGACCTAGAGGAGCACACTGCTTGTGCTCAATATGGAGCTACTACATGAAAGCACGCATCTGGCTCACCTCTGTTTATTTCAGGCAGGTATAACAGGCAGTGTTACTCCTGTGGAGCAACCACTGAGACATGGGCCTATGTGTGTCCAACTTCGGCTTAAGTAGAGGGTGCTGAGGAGGGCTGCTGAGGTAACCCTGTCCTGTGCTCTGATCTCCATACCTCTGTCTGCACCATTGCAGGACGCTGTGTGCGCAGGGTCTTCACTGTCTGGAACATGTCCACCACACCCTCGTAGCGCATGCGCTCCAAGACTATGCTCAGAGTGATAAAGACTCCGGTGCGGCCCACACCAGCACTGCTCAGAAAAACAGCTGGATCAGAAGTCTGGCTTACTTTAGGCAGCAGTGCTAGCAGCCTATAGGGCCACTGCCCAGCCCCAGCCCTCCATGGTGACACCCCACCTGCAGTGCACTGTGATGGGCCCGTCCTGACCAAACTGCTCCTTGGTCTTGTGTACTTGACCAATAAAGTCGATGAAGCCCTCCCCTGTCTTGGGTACGCCCTGCTCAGGCCAGTCTGTGAACTGGAACTGCCGAATAGTCCTTGACTGCCCATCCTGGGTGGGGTGGGTAAAGGACAGGGTTAACGTGTTTTTAAATTAGTCCACATTGGCAGAACATGTAAGGACTCTGTTCAGCATGATGGGCAAGGTTTGTGTCTCAGGCTGCAGCACCCCTGGGTTGGGCGGGAAGTACAGTAATACAGCAGGCCCCTGTGAAGCTGCCACACACACGCCTCTCCCCCCCAGAGACAGGCTGCACCCTCACCTCAGATCTCACTTCCCACTCGGTCTGCACAGGCAGCCCCACCTGTGCTCAGGCCTCGAGGTGGACACGCTCCAATGCCTCACTCACCCGTGCATCTGTGACTTTGAACTCACGCAGGATGTACTGGGGCATGTTGTACTCAGCCATTGGGTCAACAACGAAGTACTGGTAGCGAGCAGAGCGCTCTGCAGGCCAGTACTGGTGGCACTTCTCCTGTGGACAGAGGGCCCATCCCTATGTCAAGTGAGAAGGGAAGGGGAAAGGAGAGGCAGGCTATAGGAGACTGGACAGGGAGGTCTGAGCTCTGCTGAAGGAGCTGGGGTGTGAACGGAAAGCATAAAGACAGGCAGCTCTCAGGCATGGCTGTCCTACCCGGTGACAGAGGGCCTCAGGGGTGGGCTTACCCTGCCCATCTCCCGAAGCTTGGTCAGCATGACGATGATGGTGGAATTGTGCTCCCACAGCATGCGCCAGAAGTCCTCAGTGCTCTCTGCCAAAGGCCCCTGTGTAGCTATGTAGGCCTTCTGTTGTCTGGGTGGACATAAGACTGGACATGCTGGAGGTGTTGCTGCTCCCAGCCTCCCTGGGACAGCCTGGCCCCTTGAGACCCTGCTCAGAGCACCCCTCCTCCAGGAAACCCTTGCGGGAACCCTTGCTGTTCTGCCCAGCCCATTATGATCTTCTAGGCTGGCCCTTCAGTGTTGCCTACCCCCGCCAGCCAGATGCAAGTCACAGGTCTGGGCATGCTGACCTATAGCCATCAAGGAAGCTGGCATTGATGTAGTCGGAGCCCTCCACACCACGGATAGGCTGCAGACAGACACGGGTCAGTTCATACGGCATGATATTCACCAGGCGGTTCTTGAACTTGTTGCAGGGCAGGTTGGCACTGATGAAGCGAGATGTGTGAGCCTTAGAGCTTGCCAGCAGCTGCAGAGAGGGAGGGTTAGGTCAGAGCTGGCCTCACTCTCAGGGTCCTGCCCATGAGCCAGTTCAGGTCTCTAAAGCCACGTCCCACCTTGAATTCCAGCTCCATGGCGGTCACACTCTCCCCAGGAGGCACTTGGCCCAGCTTCTGGATGTGGGCATACAGGTTGCGGGCAGGCACCTCGGTGTGCCCACACATGGCCGCCTCTAGCAGCGCCTCATGGATGAACACATACTGGTCTTCCGTCTGCACCATGTAGTTTCTCTGCGATCGCATGCATGTCACATGGCCATAGATGTCAACTGTCTTCTCGTGCTTCATGCGCTCTAGCATGGCATCAATAACAATGAAGCAGCCTGTGCGGCCCACACCAGCACTGCAAGACAGGGATTCAGCTTAGAGGGGAGGACCCTATGCATCTCCAGCAGCTCCTTTTTTTTATTGCACTGAGGATTGGAATCAGGGTTTCCTGCACGTTGGCAAGCACTCTTTTTTTTTTTTTTTTTTGCCTTTTTGAGACAGGGTCTCACTATGCAGTTCAGGCTGGCCTTAAGCTCACTTTTGTAGCTCAAACTGGTCTCGAACTCATACCAATCCTCCTGCCTCAGCCTCCCAAGTGCTGGGATTACAGGCCTGAGCTACCACGCCCAGCTTGGCAAGCACTCTTTTTTCTTTTTGGTGGTATCAGGGATTGAACTCAGGACTTTGGTTGCCATGTAAGCGCTCTCCCCAACCCCTAAGCACTCTACTTTTGAGCTATATCCTCAGTCCTCTTCATTTTGTTTTCTTTTCAGAAACTTAATTTGAATGCTGGGCATGGTGGCATATGCCTGCAGTTTGAGCACTTGGGAGACTGAGGCAGGAGGATCACTGCAGGTTCAAGGGAAACATGGGCTACACAGTGAGTTAAAGAACAGCATCAGGGGCTGGGGAGATAGCTCCGAGGCACAAGTGCCTGCTGGGCAAGTGCAAGGTCGTGAGTTCGAACCCTGGTCCCCAAAAAACAAAACAAAACAAAACAAAAGAACAGCATCAACTGTAGCGCAAGATCCTGTCTCAAAAAACAACAACAACAAAAAATAACCTGAGATAGTCTCACTATGCTGCCTCGGTTGGCCTTGAACCTGTCATTCTGCCTCCACGCTCGCCCCCCAGCGGGGATTAAAGGTACATGCCACAACCCCCAGCACGACTCCATCCCCTCCAGGCATATGATACCCTCTCACCTGCAGTGTACCACCATGGGCCCTGCGTCTAGTGGATTGCAGGCCTTGACCCTTCGCAGGAAGGCCAGGATGGGAGTTGGGTACTCTGGAACCCCATGGTCTGGCCAGGCCATGAACTGGAACTGACGGAGCTCACGCTTCTCACTGGAGCCACTCTGGGAGGTGAAGTCGAGAAAGGATGCAATCACAAGTCTGCCTGTCACAGATTCTGACCTACAGCTCTTGGACGGGCCTAAGATGCCTTGTGAGGGACCTGGTGGAGCTGTGCACCACCCCTGTCATGCACGCCATCCTATGGGACTCCCAACTCTCCAATACTCCTAAGTGGGCTTCGCTGCCCCATCCCACAACACTCAGGCCATACCTTATAAAGAGCGAAGGTGCGCACAGTATATGTGGCCAGCTCCACTGTGTCTAGCAAGGTCACCTGAATGAGGCCATAGGTCTCGGTGCCACGGGCTGGCCAGTACTGATCACACTTCACCTGCACGGAGATGGACAGAGCAGGGCACAGAGCACAGGTGATGACATTACAAAGTGCCCAGGAGCTCAGGCAGGCGGAAGCAGACTACAAGCTTCAGACTCTTCACTACAAGGTTCCCCAGTCCTGAGTTCTCAGCTGCACCGCTGGGTGGTGACCATGCTGTCTCCACCCCTGCCCTTAATGGTGGAACTAGAACCATAATTGAAAATTATTTATTCAAGGACAGATCGCACCAAGCACATTTTCTGCCAAATTTACCCATAACGTTTATGCCCCATTTTCAAGCTCCGTAAATTTTATGCTCCAGTCAATGCTTTGCAGTATGAAAGCGGATAATAACAGTTCTTTCCACTAATTAACTTAGGAGATGTGTTAATGCCCCAGGAACACTCCAGCATCTAGGGAATATGTGGGCATCCCGGGAACATGCTAACAACTGGGAACACACTAGCACTGCAGAAAATGACAGCATTCAGAGAGCCATGTTACCGTACCTACTAACATCTGGGAAACATGCCATATACCAGAGATACCCGAGGAGTGCGGAACATGACACTACTCCAAGAAAAGAATTCCTGGAGGAACTTCTGCCCACAGGGAGAAAATAATGTGCCCAACAGGACCCAGCACCGAGTGCTTCCCTCCCAGCCCCAGCAGGCCTTCAGCCTCACCCGGGACTTCTCCTCTAGCCGTGTCATCATGACCACTGTGGCTGTACGCTGCTCCCACACCATCCGCCAGAAATCACCCATGGTCTCCGGCAGTGGACCCTGTGTGGCGATGTAGGCATTCTGCTTGCGGTAGCCATCGATGTAGTTGGCATTAACGTAGTCACTCCCAGGGACACCTATAGAGGGAAGGGGCATGGGAAGTTCTAACCCAGGGTTCCTGAGACTGCTCTCCATCTTGGGTAGGATGCCATCCTGGCCAGAGGGGAAAGAACAAGGAGGCAGGATGGAGCTCTGTCCCAGCTCACCGTCGATGGAGGTCAGGATGACTCGAGAGTGGTCGTAGGCAATGACATTCGCATAGCGGTTTTTGGGCTTGTTCACCTCCAGGTTGGAATTCTCCCACGTGAACTGCTGCCCTGGGTCAATGGACTGTGCAGAAGAATGGAAGCAGCAAGTGAAGGTGAGTGGGGAACCAGGACAGCTGCCTTCCAGCTGGTGCTCACATCCTGCGAGCCTCACTCTGCGGGTGACACCAGCCAGCTTCATGCCCGTGGTGCTATGAAGCCACAGTGCTGCCACATCTCTATCAGGGAAATGATGGATCAAGAGGCTCCTTTGAACACAGCAGCAAATCCACCTTCCGGTAGATAGGTATGGTGTGGGGGCAGGGCAAAGGGCCCTACACCCAACTATGGAAATAGGCACACACAGGTAAAACCAACAGCAGCCTCCTGACTGTGCAGCAAGCAGCTGGAGCTCTGGACCTGTGCTCCACCTCTCTGAGCTCTCCTCCACCTGCAGCGGTTTCCTCCCTGCCTGCTCTGCTCCTGCCCTTCCAGCAGGGAAGACAGAGCCTCCTGATCCAGCACTCCTCACAAGTTCTCCTCTACCACCTTTCCAGGTGACCTCTGTTACTCACAGGATTATTTTTCAGGACTAGGGTACTGAACCCAGGGTCTTTACACTAAACTATATCCCTAGCCCTTTTTAAATTTTGTGACAAGGTCTCACTGAGTCACTAACTTGCCTGGGAAAGCCTTGAACTTATGCTCCTCCTGCCTCAGCCTCCCAGAGTGCTTGGAGTATAGGAGTATACCACCATGCCTAGCTGCCTATGGGACATAATGATACACCAGAGCTGTCTGGGACATGTCCGCCAGGAGTCCCACATCACAGACCCTTCAGTCTCAATCCTCTCAAAGCTCAGCCCAAGAGCTTCCCCCCTACACACTGGGATTGCATTTTAGTGGGTAGCACCATGGCTCATGTTTCCAACCTCCAGCTCGTGCCTGCAAGTGAGCACCCCTCCCATCTGTCCCCTAACCTGCTGCTCCTCCCTTTCTCAGTGCTCTCCAACCCCTGCCACTGTCCCCCACACCAGGCCAGGTGCCCCCCCAGCTCAGAATGGTCCTTCAAAGATGTAGAACTGAATAACCATTTCCTGCTTAAACCCTTCACATGCCCTTCATTACCTGAGACAGCAGGAATGAACAGTGAGCCTGGCAACGAGTAAGCCCTCCCTCTATATATCTCCATCTGATTTGCACATGAGACAGGTCCTGTTACCACCCTCATCTTACAGATGGACATCATCCAATGTGAGCATAGCACATAGGGCTTCCAAACACTGCCCAGGATGCTGCTGCTGCCTCCTTCCAGGAGCCTGGGATGGCCCAACCCTTGGGCCACCTCGGCACCATCGGCCTCTCCTCTCTATGCACTGACAGACCGGTTTAGGCCAGGGCATGTGGGTGCACTCACACACTCAACACTGGCAGCCTGCCTACATGTGTCTCCCACTCAGTGTATCCTTGAGGTCACTCATCTGCACGTCCCCAGGAGCTGGCGGTGGTAAGTGCTCAACAATGTGTGATGAGTAACAGAACACAGAAGGTAAAAGGGCTTAGGGATCATGGCTTCTGGTAGGTCTTGGAAGAAAAGCTTAGGTCAGAGGTGACTGGGCAGGCAGCAGTGGATTGCTGTGGGCCCAGATGGTAGGGGGAAGGGCAGGTGTAGGACAGGGCACAGGTGAGCATGAGCCAAAGACCAGGCTCGACAGAGCTGTAGGCAGGAAGCCCCAGTGAAACAGTTGCTGACTCACATGGCTGCACACTACACAGCCCTGGTGGGTGCGCCACACAAAGGAGTCCCAGTGCTCTGCAGCAGACCTGCTTAGCTGTCAGCCTGCCAAGCTCAATTTCCTTTCAGTGACCTGGCCACCACCCTTGAAGTATAATTCTGATATCCTGGATGTATCCTCCACAGCTGAGGGTGAACAGGGGCATAAACTCCCAGAGCTTTGGCCAACCTATCCACCCCTATCTATTAGTCACGTTTTAAAGCCTGTGCCAAGTGCTAGGAAGAGGCAGAGGTGGTGTACAAATCACTTCACTTGTGCCTCCCAGGTAAAGCAAGGGTCTCCCTTATTACCTCACTCTCTAACAAAGACCTGCCCAACTGGACAGCCAGGGGACAGTGAGTCATGCCCTGCCACCAACTGAGGGCTCAGGGCACAGCAGAAGCCTCCAGCCCTGAAGTCTGAGTCTCCAGCAGGAAGAAGTCAATGCCACAGGGGGCGCACACCTATAACCCCACGTACTTGGGCAGCTGAGATGTGGGAGGATCACAAGTTCAAGGTCAGCCTAGGCAGTGTGGAAGATCCCAACTCAAAAATAAAATAAAACATGGGCCCAGCGGGATGGCTCAGTGCCTGCTTGGGAAAGCTTGGGCGGCTTCAGGGACCACAGTTGGATCCCTGGCACCACATGCTGAGCCGGCCATAAAAATGAGTGAATAAACAAAGGTTCTGAAACAAGAAAAAAATAAATAAATAAAAATTCTTTTTAAAAAAATAAATAAAATTAAAAAAAATAAAATAAAACAAAAAACCTCATACACACTAAAACAAAATGAAAAACAGAAAGTCAGAGGTGAGCATGCCAGAGGGCCCATGCACTCCATGATCCCTTGGTGGGGCAGCTGACACAAGGAAAGCTGGGTTTCCACACCTGCCTGGGACAACCCCTCTGTCTTCACTGGCACAGGTCAGCCTTGGGAGAGAGGGACACTGCTGTCTTGAGCACCAAGTGTGTGAAAAGAGTTATTGAAATGTAGGGCACCGGGGTCAGGCGGCTGGACTGGAGTCCTGGCTCCACTACTCTTCTACTCTCTGACCACTTTCCCACCTGTAAAATGGAACAGTAACAGTACCACTTATAAGACAGTGGGCCCTGAACAAGAGATGACCCCAGTGCCCTGCTAGTGCCCCTCTGGGGCAGGCACTGAGGCCAGCTATGGGGCCTGGGCCTGCCTGAGGGGACCTGAGCACAGGTCTGGTCACCAAGCACCTTTCTGCAGAGTCCCCTGAGTGGGGGAGTGACCTCAACAAGGGTGGGGTAAGGGGTGGAGGGCAGCGCCTGAGGCGTGAAACCTTGGTCCCAGTAGCTCCACTCTCTGCCTCACTGCCTCAGCTAGTGGAGCACGTGCAAGAAAGACACTGCAAAGGCTGGCCACTGGCACTGGAGGCGGGGAAAGATGCTCACCTCATACTCCTGGGAGAACTTGAGGCCATCATTGGCTTTGAGGCGCTCAATGTTGTCTGCCAGGTCGGTGATCGGGATGGGTGGGTGGTCTCGCATACCTGGGGAGGCAGGGCACATAATGGCAGTCACTGCGAGGCCTAGCAGGGGTGCAGACAGCCTGATGCAGGTATATGCAC
The DNA here is from genome assembly GCA_004027025.1 of Myocastor coypus. Lineage (NCBI taxonomy): Eukaryota > Metazoa > Chordata > Mammalia > Rodentia > Myocastoridae > Myocastor > Myocastor coypus. The sequence goes on from PVJA010006735.1 coordinate 15,691, forward strand.
AGGTGAACATGTGTGACCATGGAGCACTCAGCACTAGAGACGGCATGGAGACGGCAGCACATGCGGCGGCAGGGCCAGGGAAGCACAGTGGCTGGAGGGTGGAAGGGGACAGGTGTGTGCTGTGAGCATGTGGAAGCATGTCCAGGTGACATGGTGCTAAGTAGGGGCACCAGGGCTCTGCCTGGCAGGTCCACTCCAGAGGAACGAGAGGCATCTTCCCTCCCGCGCTGGGGCTCAGCCCAGGTCATCCACAGCTGACAGGATGGAGTCTGCAATTCCACACCTGCCTGGGGATAGCCCTCCTGCCCCGCACTGGCATAAGTCACCAGAGGAGATTTGGTGACACTGTCATCCCACGAGCTGACTATGTAGATGGAGGAATCACAAAGTACAGAGACAATGGCAGAGTGACACAGAGGAACAGGAAAGACTAGAGACTGGGACAAAAAAGCAGACAAAGAAGAGAGAGGTGCAGGAAGCTGCTGAGATAGAGAGCAGAGGGGACAGAGACAGGGAGAGGGCAGGGGTTTTGGAAGGGAGCGGGGAAGCTGGGTGGGCAGACAACAGGTCAAGATGGAGACAGGGCACAGCTGAGAGGGGAACATGGAGAGGCAGAAAGAGCAAAGGAAAGGGGGGTGACAAGGGGGGAAGTGAAGGAGTGGAAACAGACACCAAAGCCCAAGTTTCCCCAAACATGGAAACTTTGAAAACTAACTTGAGATATTCGGGCAACTGGGGGCACTGGAACCTGCAGAGAAAACAAACCAAAAACAGTGGGGTTTGCTTTAAGCCCAGCAACCCCGTTTGGTCACACAGCTAAGATCAGACACCATGCAGGGGTGAGGAACACAGCAGTGTGGGAAGGGAAACTGGACAGGAGCTGGGGCCCTGGCACCACTGCACCCACCATTGGCCCCTTTGTCTCCCACTAACAGACACATTCCAGAATGAATGTCCCTGAACCCTGTGAGCCCGAGTGAACTCTGAAGGCTCTTTAAGGAGCAAATACTAAGTTTACACCAATCTTTGTGTAGTATCAATATTTGGACTTGACTTTTTTTTTGAGTCAAGGACTCAATATGCAGTTCAGGCTGGCCTTCAGCTCTTTGTAGCCCAGGCTGGCCTTGAATTTTCAATGACTCTCCTGCCTCAGCCTCCTAAGTGCTGAGATTGAAAGTATGTACCATCATGCTCAGCTTCCTTAGCTATTTTACTGACTGATTGGTTGATAGATTGATTGTCTTTTTGAGATAGGGTCTCGCTATGCAGTTCAGACTGGCCTTGAGCTCACTTTTTTAGCCCAGGCTGGTCTTGAACTTGCACTGATCCTCCTGCTTCAGCCTCTCAAGTGCTGGAACTACAGGCATGCACAACCACGTCCTGCTTCCTTAGCTATTTTTAGATGATTTCCATATTGGAAATGAGAAATCCTTTATTGACCCCACATCCCTTTCCTCTCCTCCTTCACACATTCTAGTCCTCAATATTGTATTCTTCACACTCTGGCCTGTGAGGAGGGTTTCCTTATGTTCTCCTTCACTACTCGACCCTCAGAAGTCTCCAACACTCCTTCAAAGTTCCCATGCCACAGCCAGCAGCCTCCCACATGGGTCCCAGTACTCTGCATCATCTAGCCCCTGCCACATGTGGCTCCCAGATCTGCTTGCGGGACACTGCTCCTGTGTGTCCCTCTCTTCCAGCTACTCTTCTGTAACACTGCACCTATCTTTCTTCCTGGGCAACTTCTCCTTCCCACTCTTGGACTGGAAAAGCCCATGACTACCATCTGCCTGGCAGCACCTCCCACCCAAGTGACTTTTGCCCAGCAGCTAGCACAGAGGCCCAGACCTCGCATGAACATAAACAGAGCCCTGCTGCCCCTCACCTCCTTTATGCTTCCCAAGTTTGTCCCCTCTTTTTGCTCCAATTGCACTTTCTACCTACTTGGCAGCCTACTACCCTATCCTGCTTTTCCTTTAATCCATGTCCTCACAGCAGCCAGAGTGGGATTCTTATAGCATAATTCTGACCTTCCCACTCTCCTTGGTGTAGACCTTAGTGCCTCCCTGGACACTCCAGGTGAATTCTAAGACCCCTTGCAACAGGAGTTCTGCCTCCACCTCCATCACCCCTTGGCTCCAATGCTACAGCAACAGTGAAGGGCCCGTCACTCAATACTCAGTGCCCCCACCCCAGAAGCCACTTCCCACCTCCTTCCTTGAAGGGCACCAAGCACAGCGCATGCAGGAGCAGAACCTTCCCAGAGCAAGCTTCTCTGCCCTCTGGTGCTACCAGCCTAATGCTTGGATTCCTCACAAATTCAGTCATACTGGTTTCAACAACCTGCTAGGTCTGCCTGGCACATATCTCATAGGACACATGCCTTTGGGGCTCAGTCACCATCTTGTGAGGAAGCCCAGGCCACAAGTGGATGGTCTAGCCAGTAGCTCCACTAGGCTCGACAACTCAGTAACTACCGGCCACTTGGATCAATCAGTCTTTACCATCCAGAGGTTGGCAGACTCTCTGTGAAAGGCCAGAAAGTAGTTCTTTCAGGCATTGCCAACATCAGTATCTATTGCACCTACTTAAGTCTGTCTTGGTAGTGTACACACACATTGAAATGAATGGGGATGGCTTGCTTCCAGGGAAACTTCATTTACAAACACAGGTGGTGTGCTGTACCTGGCCACAAGCCATTGCTTCCCAGCCTTTGGTTTAAAAGATCCTAGCTCCCAGCCTTTGAGTGTCCCAGCTGAGGGCCTAGACATAGAACAGAGATGCTGCTGCTTCTGTGCCCTGTCTGAATGTGGACTCACAGAAGCTGTGAAAGATAATACCTAATTAATGCTGCTGTAAGTTTGTTTAATTGGACATGTGGCAACAACCAGCTCACACATACATAAACCACACTGCGTGTTAGCTCACTCATCTTTTTCCTTAAGTGTTTGAAATTTCACAGACGTTCAACAACCTACTAGGCGCTCAATCGAAGACAGAGCGAACAAGACACAGCTTCTGGTGCCCCAAAGCTCAGGCACAGAGGGTGAGGCGACTCTAGCCGTCTGTGAGCACAGATGGCTGCACTGGTTCTAGGAGTTGAAAGATACGTAATCCCAAGTGGCTTCTCTCATGAGGTGAGGTCTGAGTTGTATCACCGAGTGTGGGAGAGGAGTGACATTTCAGGCAGAACTGTTGGATAACACAGGGGTGTGACTGGGAAGAAAGGGTAGACACTAAGCATTGAGCTGCGGGCACTGTCCTTGCATCACAGGCTTGGAGTTGGCCTCTAGAAGGGGCCAGGTGTGGGCCCTCAGGTATCTGATGGGGTATTTCTTACTCTTCTTCATGTGGAGGGCCACCCTGTGGTGAGGACATGATCTTTGGGGGCTCTTGATAGCCCACATTCAGAGACATTGACCAAAGGCACACACGGGCTAACGGTTCTGTTGCCCTGAGGGGAATACTCAGCTGGGTGAGCATTCTGGGTGCCCTTCTAACTATTGGATACAGGGCTGAGTCACTTCAGTTCAAAGAGAAGCACAAAAAGGAAGAAAAGCAGCAAGAGATGGGGGCATGTAGCTGGGGTCCTTCCGTGGAGGCAGGACCTGCAGGAGAGAGCCCGTAGGCCCAATGGGGCTGTAGGCAAGCAGACCAATGAGCATCCTACCTGGGGTCTGGTAGTTGAGCCTCCTCATCTCTACAGGGTCAGAGGAGTGGGCCAGCAGCGAATCCTTTAGCCCAATCGACTGCTCATCCTTTGATGATGGCGAGTGGGTCCTTTTCCTACAGAGATAAAGAATAGCTGGTGGGAACCTGAGGTCCAACCCAAGGCCAGCTGGCTGCCACCAAGCCCTAGGTCCACAGCTCTGCCCCCACCACCACCCCAGCTCATCTTGGGGTCTGAACATAGAGGAGCCAGGGCAGAGCAGCATTAGTGTGAAAGAACACAGGGTAGGAGTGGAGAAGGGAGACAGCAGCAGTGTGGAGCAGACAGAAAGTGCAGAGCTGGGGGAGGAAGGGGTCGCAGAGGCCAGTGGTTCCTTTGGACAGGAGCCAGGTCACTGCTGGGCAGTAGGTGCTATCCCTAAGACTACCACAGCAGAGGTGGCAGAAGCCACCAGGAATATACATGTAAACAACATGGAAAATACATAAATACCATGGGGCACTGGAGCCCCACTCTCTGGATCTTGAGGTGTAAGGGTAAATGCTTAGAGCAGCAGGGCAGGGACTAAGAAGTCCGGGCAGAGTCCTCTCTTACTGGCCTCTGCTTCCCCATCTAGCAGGATGGGGTCAGATGGACTATAGGAGTAATGGTGAGCCTTTTAGAGCTTTCAGTAACAGCACCAGCCAGCTGTAGCACATGTTCCACAGGTTCCCCACCACTAGATTACAGGGTCCAGCTGCTGAACAACACCGGTGGTCATCGTGGTCTGTGCACATATGCTGGAAAAGGAATCGTAAGCATGCTCAAGTGTGTATATGTCAGATGGTCTCTTGCAGCAACTGTACAATTCCTTGGAGAGGTGGGAGCTGGGGAGGGTTCTGACAAGCTCTGTGGACGCAAGGCACATCAGAGGCTGCTTCGTGCGCATGTGCCCCACAGGCGAAGCATCTTCTGCGAAGGAGCCAGAGTTGAACAGGCAGGAGAGCACTCAGCCTGGCCCTCATGCTCATGAGAACTTGTCCCAAACCCACAAGCCTGCTGTGCTGACCAGACAATTTGGTGCTTAAAGTCACAGGCCAGAAGGCTTCTAGTCAGAGCACTGTCTCTCCCTCCCGGCCTGAGATGCACAGGGATAAGTAGAGGGGGAGGTGTGTGAACAGAGAAGGAACGACTCCTACCTTTCTTGTTTACTAGGTTCCAAAAGACAGGCAAGGACAGAAGAAAGGAATGGTCATTGTTTCTGCCACATGTGCAGCTCTTACATGACAGGGGACATGGTGGGACCCTTATAAGGCACCCATGTGACATCCAGGGCTGACAGGGTACAGGGGCACTGCTCAAGACCTCCCACAGATGTGTTCACCCTGCTTCCAGATGGGAGTACTGCCTGCCTGACAAGCAGGGGAGAGGTGGCACAGAGGAGACAGGCACTCCTGTGGAGTTGTGTCAGACACGTGGACCAGCACGTGCTCACCTGCCGGGTGCTCTGTGCCATGCTCGTGTGGCTGACCCTGTGCTGGGAGCTAGGCACTTTGCACATTTGGCTGCAGGACCACCATGAATCCAATGGAACATTCTGGGGCAGATAGAGTGCTATGCTAAGTGACAGGGCCAGAGAAAGGATGAAGACACAGCTGCCACGAGTATATGGAAGGTTGGCTGCAGAGCAGAGCAAGGCTTGCCACCACCGGCCTGGAAGTGGCCTCAGTTCCACACAGTGATGTCAAGGATGGAGCAGGGACACAGGCACTGCTATCAGGCTGAGGAGACTGGGCTTTACCTTTTTTTTTGCAGGCCTGGAGTTTGAACTCATGACCTTGCACTTGCCAGGCAGGCACTTGTGCCATGGAGCTGTCTCCCTGGCCCCTGTTGAGCTTTATACTGGAGTCCTCAAAAGGTTTTAAAGTGAGGATGATAAAGTTTAATCTCTAGAAACACCTTGCAGGCTGTGAGGTAGAACCGATAGGAAGGGGAAACTCCTTAGTTAAGCAGCTGCAACTACCCAAGAAGAGAGGGCTGTGTGAGAGATACAGACACCAAGACAGCTGTGAATGTGCAGGTACAATGGGACTTCAGGGATGGTCTGATAAGTGATTATCTGTGGAGTGTGGGCCTGCAGGAAAACTGACGCTGGGAAACCAGCTAGGAATAGTGGTGGAAGGGAAGTGCCTAAATTAGGGGACCAGGAGAGATGCTGTCTGGAAGCTAACAAGATAGACACGCTCATACCCATAAAGACAGAGACAGACAGACATGCCTAGGAATGCACAATGAACAGCTCTTTGGGAAGCCTGAACCCTCTACACCCAGGCTGACAGACAGAGGCTTGCTTATCAGACTGATACATATGCACACACATACTGCTCCTGCTGGTTCTGGCTTCCACTGCACCCATGGGCCAGCTGGGATGGCTGCACTTGTAACTTACACACTGTTCCCGGACAGGGCTCAAAAGGAGGGTAGCTGCTGTCCTCAGAGCCCTGAGCACAGCACTCACCTCTTAAAGAGGAGGATGGCGATGACAATGAGTATGATAAGGATGACCGCCAGGACAGGGCCCGTCACCCACAGCATCTCAGGTTCCTCCTGCTGCTGGGCTGGTGTCACCTGGACTACGATCTCATCCGAGTAGGGGCTGGAGGCATAGCGCTTCTGTGGCCCGGTGGGGGAACAGCACAGAATGTAAACTCAGTGTGAGACCTCTCATCTTCCACCTAACATACCTGGAAAGAGGGCTTGGGGCTGGGTTATACAGGACTGGTCTGGGCCTGGTCTCCCAAGCCCTAAGAGCCAGACCTCAAGTTGGTCAGCAATTTGGGTCCCTAGGACCAAATAAGGTCTGGCCTTTCAAACCCTGGGGCCTAATGTCTTAGGATATGTAATACAAGTCTTAGGGGCTGCTCCAGGCTGAGGATCTTGGGAGTCTAATGTGGACCGAGGATCTATGGTTATTTGAGACTAGGTTTGTGTTGGGTCAGGTCTAGGGTCTCAGGGTGCTGAAAGCCTATAGCTCAGGCAGACCTGGTCCACAGGTTCCTTTAAGGAAGCAAGCACAAAGCACTGGTAACTCAGGTCTGGAGAGAGGGGCTGGTTGTAGAAGCCCTGGTAGGTCTTCTTGTCCCCCAGAGTAAAGGTCTCAGGAAGCACTTCCATCTGAGCTGCCACATACGGCTTCAGCCGGTCCGCCTGGCGCCTCCGCCGTCGTGCCTCACCATGCTGCTCAATGGCCTCCAGAAGCTGGGAGAATAGAGCAAGAATCACACAGGGCCTTCGAGCTGGCTGCCCTGGAGCTGTGTTCTGGGGCATTACATCACTTTCCATTGCTCACTGCCCCTACAGAGTAATGCCAGCATGGCAATACCACTCTTCCCAACATCGTGTGAGAGGAGGCCTAGGGCAAATTCATCCTAACTAGAGAGGCAGTTTCTACCCTGCCTATGAAGACAGAGACTACACATTCCGGGAAGCTTGCCTGGCCCCTCCCCACACCTCTGTGTCCAAGAGATTCTTGTACATCTACAGGGTCTGGGCCACTTCAGTGCTACAAATATGTCTCTACTGCTCCCCAGCCTAGGGATTTTCCCCAGGCACCTCTGGGAATTCTCTGTAAGCCCTCAGGAGCTCTCTGAACATTCCCAGGGGTTCCCCTCAGAGTTCCTCTCTCCAGGGAGAGTAGGCTGTTAGCCAGAACAGTCAGGGAACTGATATCAGTTGAGGAGTGCACTGGAGCAATATTCAGACTAAGTCAGTTACCGCAGACCATGGCCATGCACTGTCACTAGAATTGGTCCCTGCCCCAGGCACCTCGTCCAGCTCCAGCTCCTCAGGGGTGCTCCACCTTGGTGCCAGCATGGTCCCACTAACACGGTCAATGGGCACCACCACGATGTAGAACCACCTAGGTGGGCAGAGCAGGAATCAGGACTGCCGACTGAGCCAGAAGCCACAGTCCCAGCCCATCCCCAGCCTCCACTGCATACCTGACCAATGAGGGGTCCTGCACAGGGGGCAAGGAGAGGGTGAAGCGGCCGTCTTCTATGTAGGCCGAGGCAGGCAGTGGCTTGTGTGGTAGGATGTCCGGGGCTGTGCGGATGGACACAAGGTGCTGTAGTCCTCCTGCACTGTTGCCACGGTTCATCAGCACAAATGAGTACTCCGTGTTGGGCTGTAGGTCCGAGATCAACTTGCGCATCGAGTGCCCATCTACCTCTACACTCTGTCCATTGTACAAAATCTGCAAGGATTGGGAAGAGTGTATGGCAAGGTCTTCCATGAGGTTCCTGACCATGAGTCTGCAAAGCATGCACACAGCCAGACCCACTTGCATGTGGGCTAGAACTAGAATGCCAGCACCCAGCAGGAGGCAAGAGTGTTGATCTGGGCCTTACCCACCTTGTGGTCCTTACCCACCTTGAAGGGTACAGCTGACTTGTAGGAGTCGGGAACCTCCCAGCTGAGCAGCACAGATGTCTTCATTGCAGCGGCTACACGGAAGTTCTTGGCAAACACTATGGAAGCATACAAAGTCAGGTAAGGCTGAGGCTGAGTGAATGAGCCAGAGGAGGAGACACTGGCCAGGGCACAAGGCTCTGCATAAGGCTGCAGAGAACCAAGCATCCCCACTCCCAGCCAGCTCCAGATCACACTGCCCAACTCCCAGCCAAAGGTGTTCCACAATGAGCCCTGAGGAGGATGGGGATGGCACTGCACCCACAGCCCGATGTCCACAAGAGTACAGGTAAAAACTTGAGCTCAAGACACCAGATCAGACTGCCCAAAGGTCGGGGGTCTTAGTCAAGGGAAGCATGTGGCCACATCCTACAGCATGGTAGAGTATGTTCACTAGGGATAGGAGGGTCATGGCCCTAAGTGGTTGGTGCCACACAGCAAAGATCAGTTAAGTTGTACACCGGAGAATGGTGATGCAGGCCTAAGAAATAGGTCAAGGTTACAAGAGATTAGAAGGTCACACAGTAGAGGTCAGTAGGTAGATCAAGGACAGCAGAAGGCAAGGGTCACACACCCAAGGACATGGTGCCTACAGGTTAGTGGTCACAATCATGAGAGACTGAAGGGTCACACAGCAGAGGCTGGTGGATCACGGTTGCCAGAGGCCAGTGGGGCAGAGCAGAAGTCCCCAGGCGCAGCCACGCTTGGACAGGCACTGGCACACCTTCAGCACACACCTTGCTCCACAGGCATGGTCCGGGACTGGATGCTGGGGCTGAGTGGGCCAGCGCCTTTGCTGGTTTGTGCGCGGACCTTGATGTCATAAGTGGTATCTGGCTTGAGGCCGAAGAGTGTAAGGTGGGTATCAGCAGTGACGTTCTGTAGCTCCTGTTGGCTGTTGATGTCACGGTACACCACAGTGTAATTGGTGATACGCCCATTCCTCTCAGCTAGCACTGGTGGGTCCCAGGCCAGTTCCGTGGTAGATGTAGTCAGTCCTGTCACTTGCAGGTTTTGGGGGAAGCCACTGGGCACGTCCTCAGCAGTTGTGATCTCCTTCTCAAACTCTTCACCTGGACCAGCCCGGTTCTTGGCAGCAAGTCGGAAGATATATGTGGCCCCTTTGTGTAGGCCAGTGACTGTGAAGTGCTGGTCATCTTTGCCAAAATCTATGATGTTGGGCCGTGTTTCATCAGCCCGGCGATACTGCAGCCGATAGCCCAGCAGCTCACCAGGCAGCTCCTTAGGTGGGTGCCACTGAAGCAGCGCGGTGTTCATGGCTGTGGTGCTGACCATCATGGTGGGCCGGCCTGGGACTAAACAACCACGCAGGGGGCTCTCACGCTGCCCTGCCCCTGCCCACCCGCAGCTCCACCCCTGATCCCTCATTCACCTGCTCCTGTTGTGGTAACGATTTTGGGTTTGCTTCGGGCACCATCTCCCTTGGTGGTGTAGGCGGCAACAGTGATGGAGTAGGTGGTCTCTGGGGTGAGGCCACTGATGGTGGCTTCCTGGAGGGGAAAAGCGACCATTTTTTATCACAGTGTATAGAAAGAGGCCACACCAGGCAGCCACCTCAGGACTCCAGTCTGCAGGGGTCTCCTAGCCACAGAGGGTCTTGGGTCTTGGGAGGCAGGGCTGCGCAGTTCTGGAGTCTGCTGTAGGCAGGGCAGCCAGGTGGGCTGGAAGGACCTGCACTTCCCAATGCTGCAGGCCTGAGGCAAAAAGTGCTTTCTTCCTTTCAGAGAAGAGCAAAGGGCCACACTGTTAGCTGTACTCTGCTGTGCTGTGAATGACACCTCCTGAGGTCTCTGCACGTACTTACACATAGGGCACACAGGCTAATGCGTACCCAGCACCTGCATGGCTCTTAGGACACACACGCAACCTTCAGATGCTCCTGTACAAGCAGGCGGAGGGCCACTTGTAGACACAGATATAAACACAGATTCAGAGCAAAGGTGGAGGTGTGGGTAAAGGTGTCCTGTAGGTCAGGACCATGGGTGACCACTACCAAGGCCACTGGCTAAGAATGTCCATGGCCCACAGCACCTCCTGAGATCAGGGAGGAGTGGGAGGAAAGAGGAGGACAAAGAACCTCTCACACACAAAGAAGGTACTTTCTGCCTAAGAAATCACCCTCCACCCTGGCAGATCCTGCCCATACACCCATTTCCAGCAAAGGCATAATTTCAGGACATGCGGAAATACACCACAGAGGCCAAGCCATGACACACAGAGAAGAGTGGGAAAAAAGGAAGGGATCACCAAGTAGTGGGAGCGGGGCTGTTGCCACCAACCCTGGTGTCCCTCCAGCTCAAGCCTTGGATGGGGTCACTACAGCTACCAACAATCCCTCTAAGCGCCCCTCCTGCCCCAGCTGGAGGGTCTCCCAGGGCTGGAGTTCCAGCAGCACCAATGCTAGGCCCGTCTCTCTACAGACTCTTCTCCCAGCTTGGACCCTGAGCAGGTGATTTTTCACTGTAGGGATCAATAAGGCCTAATGATCAAGATTGGATTGAACTCCATCGCTGTCTGGCCAGAGCAGGGGCTGGGCTCTGGTCGATCATGAACATTGGCCTCAAATTGCTGCTCAACAGGCAAGAAGCAAGGATTAGAGGAAATGCCAATCGCTGCTCAGCTTGGTACCGGCGTCTACACGCCAATTTTCTCTGGATGTGGCTGGTGCCCTGTGGATCTTGGCAACACAGGCTGGGAGGAAAGAAGGGAGAGGGGGAGTGTCCCATAAGCCCAGCCTGACCCAATCCTGCCCACGCTTGCACACCTGTTACTTACATAGTCCTCGGACTCCTCTGGCCGCCACTGACCGCGGGAAAGGGAGAAAAAGGGAGACAGGAAGGTGAAGGACTCTGATGGGGAAGAGAACCTGGCTCATGGAGGATAGACAGAGGGACTGACTGCTAAAGTGCCCGTGGGGTAACATCCCAGCATGACTTCCTGTCAAGGATCTGAGTCCCTGCCTCACTGAGCACCACACAAGGCCGGGGAGGGTAGGGAGACAGGCTGGAGGTAGAGGGCAATCTGCAAGCAGCAACAGAGAATGCACGTGAGGCGGAGGTGCTGTGGAAGAGGCTGCCCAGTGTAGGGGTGGACGTGACAGCCAGGGCAGCCACCGATGGGGCAGGGAGAGCACAGGCCTGGTGTGCCTGGGACAGCTTAGCCAGAGCTCAGCTTGGCCTGATGTGATTAGTCAGGGTCTCTTTTCAGTTTCAAAAGTATTAGCTAGGACAACAGATCAGCCACTTGAGCACGAGGAGTCTTCCAAATACAAATGCCGTGCTGTGGCTGGGACAGGCTGGCTGGCAAGACTATGAAGATCACGAGTGGCCTAGGTTAGAGTCTGGGCTTTGTCCCATGGGCACAAGGAGCTCCCTATACCCACTCCCTGTGGGCAAACCTGACAATAAAGATAGGAAGGCCAGTTCCAGGCTGGCGGTGTGGCTACATCCTTATGAACTCAGGTCCCTGGTGTGTGCAGGTATCTGGATGGGCAGAGAGCTCCATTCTGAGGCCATGTGGCTTGTGAGGGCTCATGGCTGGCTGGGGAGCTACAGAAACAGAAGTGGCCATCTCAGTTCCAGGATAGAATAGGACTTGGGTCCTCTCTCCCAACTGTCCTTAGAGCAGGCCTGGCCTCTGTTCTCCTGGCCCTGGTGATGGAGTAGGTTAAATTTGTCACATTCTGGCAAGCTCTGTTGCAAAACTACTTGGAATAGAATATGGAAAGAATTATTTAGGTCCCTGACAGCCCCAGCCACACTGCAGCACGGAGCTGAGTGTGGCTCTGCTTGAGTTTTCCTTTGGTGGGGTAGATGAGGCTGAGCAAGCCAGGCCTGGGGGGGTTCTCATAGGGTACCTCTCCTAGGTTACAAACAGAATGGGAAAGAGAAGGGAAAAGACAGAGAATGGAGCAAAGAGGAGGTGAGGAAGGGGTCAGGTGGGAGGAGGAGAGGCTGAGGAGGGAAATGGAAGTGAAGGAGATAGGGAGAGGGAGTCAAGACTCCATAAAAAATGTCACAAGCAGAGCTGGGGATGGAGGTTTAATCTCCAGCACTACAACAAAAAAGGCTGGGTTTTTTTTTTGTTTTGTTTTTGTTTTTCTGTGTATATTTTAGTACAAAGTCTACAAGGTCTTATTATGTAGTGATAAGACTTGTAGACGTATCAGACTTATAGTGATTCTCTTGTTTTCAGCCTCCCAAGCGCTGGAATTACAGGCACACGTTGCCACCATGTACACTCTCAATTGCCTTTGCAGCGTGCCCTGGAGGCAGGGCTGGCACAGAATGCTGGGGATCTGAACCCTGGCCGCTGCACTCTGCCTAAGCAGGTGCTTTAGTTCACTGAGCTATCTGGTCATCCTGGAGAAAAAAGGTGTTTTTTATTTCATTTTTTTGGTGTAACCAGGGATTGAACTCAGGCTCTTCCACTTGCCAGGCAAGCACTTATTCTACTGAGCTATTTCCCCAGCCTCAAAAGGTGTTTTTTATTTTTATTTTTATTTTTTTTAAAGAATTTTTTATTTTATTTATTTATGTTTTTCTTGTTTCATAACCTTTATTTGCTTATTCACTCATTTTTATGGCTGGCTCAGCCCGCGCCCCGATGGCAGGGCTGGCGCAGCATGTGGTGCCGGGGATCGAACCGCGGTCCCTGAAGCCGCCCAAGCTTTCCCAAGCAGGCGCTTTAGACCACTGAGCCATCCCGCTGGGCCCCTCAAAAGGTGTTTTTTAAAAAAAGAAAAAAAGTGGCCAGCTGTGGTGGCACACGCCTGTAGTCCCAGAACTTGGGAGGCTGAGAGAGGAGGACTGATGTGAGTTGAGACCAGTCTGGGCGACAAAAGTGAGCTCCAGCCCAGCCTGAACTGCACAGCGAGACCCTGTCTCAAAAAGACAAAATATAGCTCAGTGGCATAGTGCCTGCCTGGCCAGCACAAGGTCATGAGTTCAGTTCCCAGTACCTAAAATAAAATAAAATAAAAATTTAGGCCAGATGTGGTGGCTCATGCCTGTAATCCCAGCACCAGTGGGGCTGAAAACAGGAGGATCAGTATGAGTCTTAGCTGCATAGTGAGACCCTGCATCGAATATATATAAATGAATAAAATAAAAATTTAAAAATATATAGATTTAAAAAAATAGTAACATGCTCGGAGGCAGCATGGGAAGAGCCAGGTCTGACACTGCAGGGTCAGGGGTGGGGGTGACCTGGGCTGAGCAGATGGTGCTGCTGGGCTGGACAGGCTGTGGTGTCCTTGACAGGGAAGCACAGCGGACTACTGGGCCCTGTGGTTGGGCTGGGGCCTGGGCCCCATCTGTTCTACTAACTTGGAGCAAAATGACTTAGTCCCTGAAGGGCCCCAGGGCAAGCCCTGTCTTCAGTGACCTCCCTGGCGCCTGGCGGGAGTGTACTCCCTGCCAAGGACAAGAGGCTAGAGGGCTGTGTGCTCAGGACCAGAAGGGGGCACCCGAAGTTGCTTTCCTGGAACCCCACTGGCTGCAGCTGTGGTGCTGACCTCTGGAATGGGAGGGACCAAGGGACCCCATTCCCAGGATGTTTGTGGGTGGGTGTGTCTGCTGAGGCTCCAGCAGCCCTCGACTTGCCCCTGCTGAGGAATGCAGGTGGTACACACCCTCCACCTCCACTCCTGACCCTTCTGCACTGGGCATGCTGAGAGAAGGACAAGGGCACCCTCTGGGCAAAAAGGAATTTTGCTTCCGGAGGTTGTGCCCTGTGAGAGGCCTGAAGGTTCCAGTGTAACACGGGTGCCCATGCCCCTTAACAGAGCCCACACATGCTTGTACTTCTGTTCCCACCTCCAGAGAAGGATAAGAAGCTAGACAGGAAAGGAACCCAGGTTCCTTCCCTTGGGATTGCTCCACACTGGGCCCTGAAGATCCCCAGCTCTGCTTCTGGTTAGGCAGAACCTGAGAGCAGACCTCACCAGGTATTCTGACTCTCAAGCAGCGTATGTTGGAAGGAAACTGACAAGACCAATTGCAGCCCTTTCCTAAGAGCCTGGGAACTTGCCTTCCTGAAGTTTAATCACCCACTTGCTAAGCAATCCCGGCCACTCTATAATCTCTTAGGTGCTTATCCAAACAAGCCAGGGATCAGAATATCCCAGGGACCTGACCCCAAACTTACTAGCTGAAGCACTGCCCTCACAGAAGACAGAAGCCCACAGTGGCCAGGATTAGGCTGGCTAGCAGGCCTGTCTTGGGAGAGGGATTCTGTTGGGCTAAGCCCAGAGCTCGACTCCAGGCCATGGGCCTAGGGCTGAGGAAGATGAAGACTGTTCCTGTCTGCTTCTGGCTCTGGCAGGAGCCACTGTTTGGCACTGCCTGGGAGCAAAGCACATCTCAAAGGCCCTGTCCCACTTCTGCAATGAACATGCTTCCTATAAACTATGAAGCTGTAACCTGCACAGCATGGTATGGGGTCGGGCATCTGTGAAGACAGCACCCCCTCATTGAGCAGTGGTGTCTGAGCTGATTCCTGACAGGTGGACCTGCTACCAAGGAAGAAGAGGCTGGCAAGGCCTAGGCTGGCCCAACTTGAGCAGCCCAGAACAGAAAAGAAGCAACCTTGCAACTCAGCTCTTGCCTGCAGATCCCAGTGCCTGCACCCCTGATGCAGCAGGGCATCTCTGGTGTCTGTACCGGAAAAGACAGCCACAGAACCTGAGGGCAGGCAGGGGGTCCAAAGCAGAAGCAGTAAAGACTGCTCTTTGGACACCATTCCACCCACCACATGCAATAGCACACCTGGGCCTCGGCCAGCATGACATCTTGGATGATGGGTGGGCCTCGGGGTTCACCATTCTCTAACCGAACATAGGTGACTTGGTAGCCGCGGATCTGACCATGTTGCTTGCTGGGAACAGGCAGCTTCCAGGAGACATGCACGGCAGTGGAGTTCAGCGGTTCTACCTCCACCTTGCGCGGTGGCCCACTGGGCACTGGGGGCCAGGTAGAAAAGGAAGTCAGGCCTGATGGTATTGATCCCAACATGGACGAGCATTGTACCCACTCCCCTGGGGCAGGCCCTGTGGCCAAATGAGGTACTTGCTATTTGCTCGTCACAGGGAACAGCTGAGGAACAGGTCTAGCTCCCTTAGCAAGGAGGGTAGACCTAGAGGACCAGGTGGGGGGAAGCACCATGACAAATCTTCTGGGCCCTATGTGCCAATGTCCAGCCAAGGCAGAGACTAGACTCTTTTGTCTCAAATCTGAGGTGGGGCTGGTCCTGCTTCTCAAGGATTTAGCTGTCTGGGAGACAGCCCAAAGCCTGGGACTTTGGCACGGGTTAATATCCCACTCGTTGTAAGCCTGTGTCAGAAGAGGAGTCTGTCTGGACTGACGGAGGACAGGCCCGGTGATGGTGCCTGGGGTAGCCTGCCTCACCTCCCTGCCCCTGCCCCTGTCCCTCCACACTCCCAGCTGCGTACCGTCCTCGTGGGTGCGCACCAGTACCGGGCTGCTCTCAGGGCCAGGCCCCACATCTGTGTGCGCCCGCACCCACACCCGGTACTCGGTCCACTTCTCCAGGCCCACCAGGTCCCAGCTGGAATGCTCGCGGCTGATGCCATCCACCACATGCCGCTTGCGGTCTTCGCCGTCCACCGCCTCATAGGCCACGGAGTATTGGGTGATGATGCCGTTGCGGCTGTCAGCCGGCGGTGGGACCCAACTTACCCGGACTGTGGTGGAGCCCGTGCTCACACATGTCACCTTCTGGGGAGGGGCGGAGGGGGCTGGGGAAGACAAATGGGGGGAAAGCAGGCAGATGGAGGGTGGGGATCACAGGCAGGGCGACTGAGTCACAGTGAGTTGGAGACTCAGCCAGGCAGGCTTCCCCAAGTGCTGAAGCAGCCACCAGAATCCCTGTGGGTATGCTGACACTACAACTGCCTGACAGCCTCGCACCTGTGAACTGAAGGCTCTCTCTCCCTCCCCCTCTTTTGCTTTTTCTCTCACACACACAGGCATCAACACACACATGGAGTTTAATAGTGTCTCTCCCATATATACGCCACCTTGCACAGAACACACAGTTCTTGATACACACAAATCAGAACATTCTAAGGTCTGTTTCGGAGGAAGGCTACTTTGACTTGTGCCTGCCTAGATAGGTCTCTGTGCCTGAGCCCAGGTGGCCTGGACACTAGGGGCTAGGCACAAAGGTGGCCCATGCCCCTAAGGTTTGAGGAGAACACACCCAATGGAGGGTACAGACCCTGTGGAGGTCATGGAGTAGACAAGTGCTCTCCTTGTGGCCAGTGACGTTCCCAGACTTATGCCTAGGGAAGGCGTGGCTGTGCTCAAGTTCTGCCACCATCCTCTGGCTGGGTGGCCTCAGCACACACCTGAAGTCCTGGCCCCAGAGCCTCACATATCCACGACTTTTTCCTCCCTGCATGGCTGTGGTCACACTGGGCTCAGTGCCACAACCAAGAATGACACCATCTCCAAAACTGTGGCCTACCTTCCCCCACAGACCCCTACCTCTTGTTCTAGATTAGCTATTCCAAGTCCCCAGAGCTACTACTTTTCACTATTTGGAACAACCACTCACACACTGTGGTCCTCACTGTCCTTAATATTTAGGCTGAACTCACTCTCAACAACATCCCAAACTCTTACCTGGTCATCTTTTTATCTCTGCCTAGCCTACACCAAGCAGTACTGAGTCCCACAATCTGCCTTCTCCAAAGTGGCCTTGGGGAAAGTAGGAAAGGCCACCTCCCTGGGGAAGCCAATCCCAGGTACCTTCCCTAGGGCCCCCTTGTCTGCCAGTGACCACTTGCCACATTTCTGCATCTGCCACTTGAAAAGGGGCACATTTGGCCTTTCCTGCACTCCGCAAACCTGCAGCTCCTGAGGACTCCTAGCACACAACCCTGCCTCCTTCTTGGCAGAGAAAACCAAGCCTCCCTGATAACTCTATCTGTTGTTACCAAAGCCACTTGCCTACCTGCATCTGTACAGGTTTCCTCCCAAGAATAATGAGTCCTGCGGCCTGACACGACTAGCTCTCCCATATCCACACTCTTCCCCCCTGCCTCCATCTCCCAAGCTTCCACCAGTTCTCTTTTCCATGTTTCCTATTTTGTCCTACTGGCTCTTTATAGTAACACTTAAATATGTTTAGCATTTCCTTACTTTAAAAGAAAATCCTGCCCATACTACCACGGCCTGCTCCAGCTGTAGTGGTGGCCTGCACAGCTAAGCGCAGATCGTGAGCTTACCGCCCTCCTTTCTTGCCTGCACAGCCCGTGCTGCCACAACTCCTGCCCAGGCCCACTCCTCACCACTAGGCCCAGCAGGAAGGCCCGTGGCTCCTGCTCCTGACCACTCCACCTCTGGTGGCTTCTCAAAACTTTCTCTCTCTCTGTCCCACCTCCCCATACTCTCCTTTCTTCTGGATTCTCTCCATGTCATCTTCTGAGAGCTTCCTCTTACTCAAGGCCTGCCACACTGCCCCACCTAGAGAGCACAAGACAGCCTCACTATGCTTTACTCCCACTGCCACCCTCTTCCTGTCCTGAGGGCAGCACTTGTCTCTAGGATTCACAGCCCAGAAATAAGCTGCACCTAGAGCCAGCTTTCAGGTGCCTGTCCCTGACTGCTGTAGCCGCTCCAGTTACACTGGCCTGCTGCTTGCCCCTGATCACAGGCCTCCCAGCCTCTTTAGGAGCAGGTATGCATTCCAGCTTCTAGGCCCGCTGACTCCCTGCCCAAGGTTTCTGTGCCTCATGGGCCTGCTCCTTGCCCAGCTGGCTCTACCCTTGCTCTGAGCCTTGGGGAAGTGCCATTTCCCCATGCAGATCTCTTTGACTCCTGACTAGAGGAGACTCACTGGTCTCCACCCCACCCCATCTGGATGATCACAGGTGCCCTTGGTTTACCCATATGACTACAGGGTGCTGAGCAGCAGAGCATGTCACCTGGTAATGCTGCCAGCCCTACACCGTACCCAGCAGGAGCACACGACAGGCGCCATGCATACAAGGGCACAAGGAACCTCTGAATATCAGTAGTCCAGGCCAACAGTCCCACACCATATGGTCTTTTGAGACTGCCATCACCTGGGGTCACCTGCTAGTCACACCCTCAGCTGGCCAGTCACACTGCCACATTATCAGACAGCTTCACGACAGTGGTCCATGTGGTCATGCAGTCACAACTAGGTGACCTATCACCACACAGTCATACACACTATCTGTTCTCTGTAAAGCTGCAATTCACAGTCCTGGAGTCATGAACAGAGACAGCGGCCGCAGAGACACACTGACCTCTGCAGGTGCTGCACGGCCTGGTGGTCAGATGTAGTCACACATGCTCACAGGAGTCACACAGGGCCACAGATCTCACACACAGAACACAGCAGCATATGTCACCCAGTGGTCACCCTAATGATGTGGGTCCATATGCAGGGCAGAGGCATGTTCCAGCACACAGCCCCATCTCACAGTCCTGTCCGAGTGCATGACTCACATGTAACCTTGTGGTGGCGGTATGAGGGAGGGGATGTGGGTAAAAGGGAGATGAAATGCAGGGCCATGGGCAAGGAAGACAGCCGTCAAAGCAGGTCTGGGACACGGCAGGCCCACCAGGTCACTATGTGACCCAGTGAAAGGGAGATGGAGGACAGAGATGAGCCACAGACACAACTTACCTGGACGGGGGTAGGGGAGCAAGGGGCTGGGTAGGGTGCAAGGAGAGCAGGTACCACCTGGACACAGACTAGGGGACACTTACCTGTCCCTTTCTTGGGGTTGAGATGCAAGATGCCAGACCAAAAGCCAACATGGGACCCAGCAGACCTGACCACCCGATAGCTAAAGGTGAAGGTGCATGTCCCAGCCCAGGGGTGACAGGTAGTGGCCTCAGGGGACACTTACTAGACTGTGCTGTGCGGGCCTCTATGGTGGGGGTGAAGACGCCCACCCCCATGTCGGAGCGGGCGGCCAGCTGGAAGCGGTACAATGTGTCAGGCTTCAGGTCCTCCAGGGTATAGGAGGAGGTGGGGTCGAAGGCCACCTTGTGCTGGAAGAGCAGGGAGCACTTGCTGACCATGCTGACCTCAAACACCCCTTAGAAGCTGTTCCCCACACAGGCTGTGGTCTAACCTAAAGAGCCACCATGGCTCCAAGTTATGTTCCCCACAAGATGATGTGGACCTCATGAGGAACATGCACACCAGCTCCCAGCCCAAATGCTCCACAGGGCACATGGGACATGAAAGCTCCTGGGCACACATGGCCCCAGGAGAATTTCAAGCCTGTGCCAGTATGATTGAGCCACAACAAACACCATGACGTCCAGGTGAGCCACAAAACTCCAAGGAAAAGCTCTAGAGGCTGTGCCTGCATGAACCACGAAAACTTGCCTGCGTGAGCCCATCCCAGATCCCTGGGACCAGGAGGACCCAGCCCATCCTCCTCCTCTCCAGACCCTGGCTCACCTGCTGTTCTTCATCCTCTGCTGCCCAGTACACCAGCTCATACTTGATGATCCGCTCCTGGGGTGGCAGTAGCCACGACAACTGGATCCTAGTGTCCGATTCAGCCTCAGCCTGGAAGTCTGCAGGCTGGGCGGGAACTGTAATAGTCACATCAGGCACTGTCAACACTGACACACCCTGAGATCAAGGCACCCAGGGCAAGGGGGTGGAAGGGGTACCCAGGGCAACAGTGGACTCTCCCACCCTTATCCTATATCCAATGCAACCAGGCAACTATGGAATACAGTGCCCTTATTTTCCCTAAACATCCAAGCTCTAGGTCTGAGGGAAGAGGGGCTCTACCACAGCTTGGGGACCAACACAAACTCTGCTGTGCTGCTGGCTGTCCCCAGCAGACACAGGTCCACCTACCTCCCTGCTGCGTCTTGACCTGAATGGTGGGGCTGGGTGGGCCGTCACCCACAGCAGTGAAGGCAAGTACACGAAGGCTGTAGGTGATGCCAGGTAGCAGGCTGCCCACAGTGGTGAGGAGCCCCGCGTCAGTGTTGTGCTTGTGCCAGGCACTCAGAGGGCGACGGGAGTCTGGGGTGTAATAGACACGATATCCCCGTACCATGCCATTGGGCTCCTCAGGGGGCTCCCACTGCACCAGCATGGTGCTGGCGCTTAGCATACGGGCCTGCACACGGCGTGGAGCGCTGGAGGGCGCCTGTTCTCCAGTGCGCGCCCGCACCGCCTCACTGGGAAGCCCACGCCCAATACTATTCACTGCCAGCACTTGAAAGACGTATTCTGAGAAAGGGCTGAGACCTCCAATGCTGTAGCGGGTGGTGGCCACACCATCTACCTCCTGGAAGGGACCCTCTGTGCCAGCTGCACGGTACTGGATGCCATAATAGGACACAGGCTCTGAGTTCCCAGAGTCCCAGGTCAGGGTGACGCTGGTGGCAGTTGTTTCTGTCACTATAAGATCAATCGGTGGCTTCGGGAGAGCTGCAGACAAAGTAGAAGACTCAGAGCTACTCAAGGTCACAACCCTAGGAACCAATCTTAGCAAGAGAACCTGGTGTGGCTTCAAGAGTTGGTTGATAGCCAAAGCTCTTGGAAGAATGTCCCAAAAAGTTAATGGTGACTTCCATAGGGGATCTAGCCCGTAAGAACGTGTGCAGAAGGACAGCACCCAGACTAAGTGGTAGAAACTTGTCTCAGTCTTGCCTACCTTATATCAAGAATGGGCAATGGGCAAGAAGGAAAGGTATTTCCTAAGGCACTGGTCCTGGGGCTCAAACATCCCATGTTTTGGCTCAAATTGAATGTGAAAAGTCCCCAGATCCACATTCAGTCAATAGGTACTGAGCCCCCACTGAGTACCACGACTGATCACACCAAGCACACATATCATGTGACCACATCCCTGCTCTCATGGAGTCGACTGTCCACTGAATCAATAAATGAGCTGGTAATAATCATGAGCCGTGAATGCAGAAACGAGGGACTGAGATTCTGAAAAATCCATGGACTCTTCTTGGATGGGGTTACAGGGAGGGAAAGCAATTATAAGGCTATGGACTAAGGAAAAGCTGAAGCCAACAACAGAAGGGCTGGGCGGAAGCCAAGAGGCATGGGTGTCTATACAGTGTCAAGGGTGATAGGCAGGTGGGGAGGGGTGGGTGGGTGGACAGCAGCCCAGGGGGAAAACCGCCCACCTACACTCTCTGATGGGGCAATGAGATTCTAGAAAACAAAGCAAATCAGAAATATTTTCTCAGATAAAGGCAGAGATGGTGTCCACTATGAAAACCATGCTTAGTGACTCTAGAGCAGATACAGATTTAAAAGAGTGTAAGAAAATTATGGAAGCCATGAGTGCCCAATATAGCAAAGAAACAGAACACATAAGGCAGAATCAAGTAGACATACAGGAGAATAAAAATTCCATTGATGGTATCCACAGCAGATTAAGCCAATTTGAGCACAGGATCTCAGATATGGAAGACCGGTTTGCAATTAGCATGAAAAGAAAGTCTCCTTAAAAGGAGCAAGGGGGCTGGCCAAATAGCTCATCAGATTAAAGCACCTGCTTCGGTAGATGCAGGGCCCAGGGTTCGATCCCCAATGTGCCGTGTCAGCCCCACCCCTGGGGTGTGCTGAGACTTCCACTAAGACTGGGTGTGGTGGTGTGTGCCTGTAATCCCAGCACTTGGGAGGCTGAAAACAGGAGAATCACTACAAGTCTGATCTGCATAGTAAGACCCTGTACTAAATACATTAAAAAAGAGCAAGGGGCCATGACAAATCAATGTACCAACTGCTATGTGAGGCAAAAAGGAGTAACTTATGACTAGAGTCAATGAAGAATCAGGACATAGCACAAGTTATAGAATCCTAAATGCTGTTTGGAAAAAGAAACAAATCACCTGTAAGAAAAGCCCATCAAGGGCCCAGCAGGATGGCTCAGTGGTCTAAAGCGCCTGCTTAGGAAAGCTTGGGCGGCTGCAGGGACCGCGGTTCAATCCCTGGCACCACATGCTGCGCCAGCCCTGCCCTCAGGGCAAGCTGAGCCTGCCATAAAAATAAATAAATAAATAAATAAATAAATAAATAAAAATAAAAGAAAGAAAAGCCCATCAGAATCACTGCTGACTTCTCAGTACAAACCCCCAAGTCAAGAAGAAATTGAAGTGAAGTATTCAAAGTTCTAAAGGAAAATAATCTTCAATCCTGATTGATACACCTCACAAAACTATCTTTCAAAACTGATGGAGATGGGGCTCGGCGGGATGGCTCAGTGGTCTAAAGCGCCTGCTTGGGAAAGCTTGGGTGACTTCAGGGACCACGGTTCGATCCCTGGCACCACATGCTGCACCAGCCCTGCCCTTGGGGTGGGCTGAGCTGGCCATAAAAATGAGTGAATAAACAAAGGCTCTGAAACAAGAAATAAACAAATAAATAAATTTTAAAAATTTTATAAAAAAAAAACTGATGGAGAAATAAGATACTTTATGACGAAAAAGTCTTAGGAAATTTATGACCACCAAACCAGCACTCAAAAATGTTTTGAAGGACATTCTAGAAAGATGTAACAGGGACTACTACTCCGTGAATCCCAACAGCAGGACTCTACCAGGCAAGGCAAACAAACAGGGAGGGGGGAAAAAAGAGGACAAGTCAACAACAGGAAAATTACAAGGCAAACAGAAATCAATGCATATCATTTATAGTGGTGAATGTTAATGGTCTCATTCACCAATCAAGACACAGATTGGCAGAATGGATCAGAAGTAAGGCCAACAATATGCTGTATGTAAGAAACATTTAATTCAAAAAGAAGTTCATAGACTGAAAGTCAAAGAATAGAAAACAATACTCCATGTGATAGGAACCCCTCAAAAAAGCAAGGGCAGCAATTCTCTTTGCAGACAAAGTGATTTTTAAGTGAAGACTGATCAACAGAGACAAAGAAGGTCACTGCATTCTTGTAAGGGAACAATCCAAGAGGAAGCAATGATAATAATAAATATGCAACCAACTACAAAAAACAAATTCTTTTTTCTTTCTTTTTTTTTTTGTGGGACTGGGGTTCAAATTCACAACCTTGCACTTGCCAGGCAGGCACTTGTGCCATGGAGCTATTTCCCCGGCCCCAAAACAAATATTAATGGGCATGAAAAAATCAAATAAGGATTAATATAATTATATTAGGGGATCTCAATACATCACTGTCACAAAAAGATCAATTAGATAAAAAAAATTAACAATGAAAAATTTGAACTGAATCAAACTCTTGAATAAATGGGCTTAGTAGATAGCTACATAGTGATCCACCCTACAATGTCATACTCTTCTCAGTTGTACACGAAACATTCTCAAAACCAGACCACATTCTAGCTCATAGAACATGCTTAAGTAAATGCAAAGGAACTGAAATTAATCCAAGTATATTATCAGATCATAGTTCAATGAAATGGAAATCAATGGCAAAAACAACCACAAGAATTTCATAAACACACAGAAATTAAACAGCATCCTCCCGACAAACCAATGGGTCACAGATGAAATTTTTAAAAGTTAGACCATTCTCTATTAAATGATAATGAGAATACAACACAATAGAACTTAAGGGACACAAGGAAAGGAGTCCTTAAAGAAAAATTTATAGCAGTGAATACATACCCACATCAGGAAAACAAAGTAAACACAAATAAACAATTTAATAGTGAACCTTAAACTTCTAGTGAAGTTTAGTGAAGAAGAGGAAGCTAAGTCAAAGCTCACAAAAGGAAGGAAATTATACAGATTGGAGCAGAAACTAATGTGTTGAGGACTAAGGAAACAATGCAAAGAATCAATGATTCAAAGAGTTGGCTCTTTATTCATTTTAATTTTATTTTTTTCTTGTTTCAGAACTTTTGTTTTGTTTGTTTATTTATTTTTATGGCTGGCTCAGCCTGCCCTCAGGGCAGGGCTGGTGCAACATGTGGTGCCAGGGATCGAACTGCGGTCCCTGCAGCTGCCCAAGCTTTCCTAAGCAGGCACATTTAGACCACTGAGCCATCCTGCCAGACCCTGTCAGTTTATTTAAAAAAAAAGAAAGGTTCATGCTAATATTGTTTGGGCAATCAAATGCCTGTATTTTTTATTCCGAGTAACTAATTTAAAGATAACTGTATGCAGGGTATTAACTATTGTTACTCTATTATTTTGTTTAAAATTTGGCATATTAATATATCTGTAATCCCAGCTACCAGAAAGCATCAGGCCGGACGACTGCAAATTTGAGGTGAGCGTGGACAACTTAGTGAGATCATGTCTCAAAAAAAAAAAAGTTAATAAAATAGCCCAGGAGCCGGGGAGATAGCTCAGTGAAATAAACACTTGCCTGGCAAGCATAGGGTCATGAGTTCAATCCCCCGTTCCACCAAAAAAAAAAAAAAAAAAAAAAAAAAGCCCAGTGGTGTACCCTGGGTTTAACAACTCCAGTATTACAAAACAGAACACTCCCATATGCAGAATAGAGGACAGATCAGAGACAGAATGAATGGAATCAAGGAGACTAGGAAGAAGTCCATTACATGTGTACTGCATATATGTTACATGCATTGCCAGGGCTATAGACAGGGCTCTAAGCAGCAAACCCACTTGCCTCCATGGTTACACTCTTCTCTTAAAAAAAAAAAATACTACCTGGGACCAAACCTAGGCTCTTCCCACTGAGCTACACTCCCCAGTCCTCTTTCAACTTAAGACAGGTTCTTACATTGCTCTGGCTGAACTCAAACTTGTGTTCCTCTTGCCTCAGCCTTCCAGAATGTTGGTATTACAGGTGTGAAGGATCATGCTTGGCTCACCACATTCCTACTAGGAGGCTTTAATGCAAGGGTCTGGTGCTATGCAGTGATGAGGGTTGTGGGCTGTGGATTCAAGTCCCTGCTCTGTCATTTACTTCTCTGTGATCCTGGGCTAATGACATAAACTTTCTTGTATCTTGATAGCACCCCTTCCTCCATTTATTAGGCAGGGATAAGAAGACCACCTATCTCTTATAAAGCAAAATGAAATGCACTTACTAGGATGATGTCTCCTACCCAAGACTTCAATACACATTAGCTGTTCTCCAGGTTGGGAGTGACACAAAACCCTGCCCCCTTTAAGAGTCTGGAGGACCTAGCAGGTCTAATGACCCCTCAGTTCCACCTGTATCACAGCATTCAGCTTATACACACTTGCCACAGGATCTCCTAGAACCCCTGTGACAGGGGCACCAACCATGGCAGGCACTTACCTTTTACTGTGACTTGGGCTGTGGCCTCAATCATGCCTAGCGAGGAGATGGCCACACAGGTGTAGTTGGCAGAACGCACAACATTGCTGAGCTCTAGCACATTACGGCCAACTGGCATCTCATCCTCCTTAGTGAGCTCCTCTGCCCCCATCATCCACTTCACATAGGGCATGGGTGCACCCACTGCGACACAGGTCAGGTTCACGCTGCCACCTGGCATCACCTCCTGGCTGCTAGGAGGGATGGAGAAACGAGGAGCCACACGGCGCACTGTGGAAGGAGGGAGAGAGGCACTCACAGGCCAGGCAGGACACAGGGTACATGGAAGGGCAGGGGCCCCTCATCAAGAAACCCCTCTGTCAGAGCCCAGCCCAGGACTGGAAACAGGAAGGGTGGTATCCCTGGGTCCCGGCTCACCACCTCCCACCACATTTTGGGCTAGAAGCAGGCCTGCATTCAGCTCTTACAACCAAGCTCCCATTTTACATCCTGGGAAAATGAGGCCCAGAAAGTTCTCATCTGTCCAAGATATACAGGGACAAAATGCAAGATCCAGCCCTAATCAGGACTGTAACCCATTGCCCTCCAGTGACTGCCCAACCTGCCCCTGCCCTAACTCCCCATGTATCTCTGGAGGTGCTCACAGGGGCACCTAGGGTAAGGGTCCACAGAGCACAGCTGGGGCAGGCAGCAGGTCAGTCTGACAGTGACAGAGCCAGCTTCTCTGGTGTCACCCCATGCCGCAGCCCAAAGGAAGAAAAAAGGAAGTGTCATGACCACCTGTTGGGCCTCAGCCATGCTCAAGGGACAACTTGGGACACAGAAGTAGAGGCTGCCTCTCAGGAGGGGAGGGCTGGGCCTGGGCCAGGGCCAGGGTCAAGGTTGAGGCAGGCCAGGGATGTGGTCCGCGGGCAGGATGGGCATGATGATGGCAATAACATGATGAGGGTGCCGAACAGACGGCTTTCTGTGCCATGAACAGGGTCTCCAGGGGAAGGGTGGCTATGCCTGGCCACAACCTCCAGCCTTGGACTCCCCTGACTGGAAGCTGCTCTGAGCTTCTCACTCCAAGGTGCAACTTACAACCACCACATGAAGTTGCAAGCTTGGTATGGACATTCCTAGAGCATGCAGAGTGGGAAGCCACGTGCAGCCATGCAGGCATGCAGACCAGTCATGCAGCAGTGGACAGAGGCTCGGATGTACCCTACATGAGCGTTCTTACGCACTCGGGAAGACAGGTAGAGAGGCTAAGTGACCTGAGGGCACCACAGAGAGGCGTAGTCTCTAAGCCCAGGCATGCAGAGGACCTGTGGTACCACATCAGGAGTACCTTGTGCAGTTGCAGATTACAGAATCAGAGCTGGAAATATCAGTCACTAGCTCAGGGATCAAACTGATGCCCAGAGGAGACACACTCAGTGAATTGTCCAGTCCTGTCAATGCTGTATCTTTCAAGTCTCTATTTCTCTCCAAATACATGGGTAATAGTCACCACCACTGCTCCCCGTCATTCCCTTGGCTCCCCATACACAGCACAGATCTGTCATTCCCGTCTAGCAGGCTCCTGCATGCTCCCCTCGTGATCCTCTACAGCCTGCAAGGCCTTGCTGAGCACTGGCTCCTACTCCTTCCACAGCATGCTGCATTCTAAGCCTCCACACAGCCACACCACCAGCAGTCCCTTGAGCTGGCTACAACAGTTGGCTCATGGGCTGGGCTCTATATGTCTGGGTTCACATCCTTGTTTCCTTTACAGGAGCAATTTTCCCTCCATTCTCGGTGCATGGGGTATGTGACACAGATCTGGCTAACATGAAGCAATCTTTGACTATTTGTACAAACTATCAGTAAAGTGACTTTCTCTTGCTATGGTAGTAGCTATGCTTGGAAAGGCTGGGACTACCTTTGCTGAAAAAGGAGAACCTCTTCAAGAACAAGGAAGTCATCAGATGAAAGCATAACTTGGAAATAAAAACAAAGACCTGATGAAACTGTATCTGGCTCTGGCCCTGCCCCACATCAAATCTATTTCTACAGTGTTTACTTTTATAACCTATGACACTTGTTCTGCTGTGCTAGTGTAAGTGGGTTTCTGTCATCTGGCCAAACACTGGGAGTCCACATTGATGATGACGGCATGCCACAGACACAGCAGCTTTCATGGAAGAGAATAGGTACAGCATATCTGGAAGGGGCCTAGTAGCAACAAGGAGTCCCTCCCAGCACCCTACCAACCTGGCACAAATACACACAGCTGTTCCCAGTCTGGGACACAGGTGCTCCCTGGGCTCCAGAGCTGGACCAAGGGGTAGGTGCTGGGAGGTGAGGCACTGGCAGGTAGGGTTCCAACCAAGCATCCATTGCTGGCCAGTTCTCTGTCCTTCCAGCTAGTGGCCATCGTATCTCTTCTTGACCAAGGAGCAGGAGAACAGGTTCAAAGGGAGACCACTCTCAAGAACTACTACGTGGGAAGATTCTCACACCATCATTTCCCAATCATAGACAAGGGAATAGACTTACCTTCCTATGCATAGTATCAGTAGCTGTATATTGTGAAAACTCACCCTCAGAGCCCTGGCTGAAAAAAATAACTCAAGAAGCTATGAGGAGAAGCTTCCAAGTTAGCTAAGACTGGGAGAAGATGTAGCTCCAGCTGGTATATGGAAGGGACTTCGGCAGCCTGTGCCCAAGGAGAGGTCATGGCTACGAGTTTAACCCTAGTCAATAGAAGCATCCTGAGGCTACATCAGGTCCCTAGATGCCAAGAGAACCAACAGCCTAATGAAAAGAGGTTCTTGCCCAATAAACCTTGGAGCCAAACATAGGTAGCCCATAGGTAGACCTCATGGACCAGCCCTGAAGGTCATACTAATCTCCTGAGGTACTCTTTTATTTTATTTTATTTTATCTTTTTTTGAAAAAAATTTTTTTCTTGTTTCAGAACTTTTTGTTTATTTATTTATTTTCATGGCCGGCTCAGCCTGCTCTGAGGGCAGGGCTGGCACAGCACATGGTACCAGGGATCAAACCGAGGTCCCTGTAGCCGCCCAAGCTTTCCTAAGCAGGTGCCCTAGACCACTGAGCCATCCCACCAGGCCCTAGGTACTCCTTTAAAAGCATCCAATTTTAGCCAATATTAGTAAACTGAGGCCCTGTGGGAACAATAAAAATAGTTTTGCTTTTATATTTCTCTCCTGGATGCAGGTGGTACAAAAGATTCCAAGGGCTGGAGATAAACATCAAATCAGACGTATCCCTAATGGCTGTTCCCTGCCACCAGGCAAAGATCTCAACCTCAGTAGTCACCAGACATAGTACCTTCATCTTTCACAAGGATACAGAGCTCCAGGCATAGGTCAAGAATCCTGGAGTGCAGTTTCCTGCAGCCCAGACATGTTGGAGGTCAGCATGCATATAGAGAAAAGGCAGGGGAAAACCAGGTAAGGGACAAGCTCCTAGTATCCAAAGTGTGATGGGGTCCCATGCCCTAGACCTGCCTGGGTAGCAACCATGACAATAGCCAGGACTGACGGAGCAACTCCACCACCTCCTTCAGCTGTTATGAGTGCAAAACCTAAAAGGAGCAGGGCTCATTCTGGACTCTATCTACTGACAAACCCAACAGTGGGGAAGGAAAAGCTAGAGCTGGGAAAAACACACTTAAGGTCTAATCTCAGGCTCCAACAATGCTGGTCTATTACTGTTCCTTATGCATCCTTAGTGCTGACATTTTATAGACAATTTCCAAAACAGGGCCCTGCCATTTCTGGATTATATTTCAGCTGTAACTTTTAAGTCTATTTATTTGCACTGACAACCCCCTATAATAGGGCGGTGCGGTGCCCAGAGGCATCAGCATTCAGTGGAGTGACAGCCTAATCGCAGGGGGAGGCAGCCCCGCAATCTGCATTCACTCGTGGAAATTTCTCTGATGGAAATAACACAACATTAAGGAGGGGATAAGGGGTAGGATCCCAGTGTATCAAGATAAAATAACTCTTTAATAAATAACCTTGTGGCTGCTGCAGAGCAGTAATTAAATGCTGGCGCGCCCAGCACACAGTTTTAAGTAAAGCTGGAAAAATGTAAGATGCAATTATCAACACCAAACAAATTATCAGCCCAGCAAATCCCCCCGGAATATTTAGAAACTCATTTCTCCTTCCTGTTAAATATTTGTGTTTGTGCTTATTTTAGGTGGGACGATGGGGTGAGGGGTAAGGGACAAAAGACCCAGAGGAGGTGTGTAGGGGAATCACTGCAAGCTGGGCTGTCTGCTGAAGGCTGTTTTCTGAACACCCAGGCAGATGTGCCTGGTCAGCGAAATGGTGTAACTGAAATGCCCCAGAGCTCAGAAGTGCATATGGATGGATACTCAGGGCTGACATCTGAGCCCGGGCTGCTGCCCTCCTCCCAAAGGCTCCTTCCCTCCCAGAGAGGAAACTTAAGCCATAACATGGTGCAGAGGGGACTAGGTGGCTTGGGTCTGTTCCTTGTGGCTCAGACTGTCCTTCACTTCAGCCCTGAACCCCCAAAGTCACACCATGTGACACAGGAGGACCACCAGCCCAGCACAAGGGTGGGGTGGGTAGGGGTGCCGAAAACTGTGCTCCAATCTGCTGGCTCTGGCCCAGTGACTCCAGGAGGACCTCCCAGCTGAGGTTGAGCCAGGGCCACTTTGAGGCTCCACACATCCTCATCAGGTTGTGCTGACTGTTCTGTCACTCCAGGTTTAAGCAAATTGGTGCTGAGCACTTAGTGTTAGCACCAAGTTGAGGACACTATGTCCTCAGTCAGACCCGGGACTGGGCGAGAGGCTCAGGCAGAGGGGCCTGGGCAGGAGGGATGATTCATATTTGGATCTGGCTAACAAGACAAGACTACAGTGGAGTAACTTCCTTGGGCAGACAAGAAGATGCCACTCACCCTGTTGCATGGACACAAAGTCCCAGAGATCAACCAGGACTGACATCTGCTACAGCCTGTCTGCCTCCTCATGCCTCAGGGAGGGAGGGCTCTTGGGGGCTAAAGAGTTAAGCAGACAGTGTAGGACTTCTGTCTTGCCCTGAAGACTCAGGACTCACAAGGGACACAATGGACAGGGTAAGGGCATATACTAGGGACATAAGATCTCGAGGGAACAACCCATGTCAGGTGAGCCTCTTTCCTTTGTGTGCTGGTAGTTCGGCTTCACTTAGGCAAACACAGACCCATATATGTGGAAGGCTGTGGAAGGCCCCCAGGTACATGGCTAGTACTATAGTTCTCAGCCTCTTCTGAATGTAATTTCCCCAACCACTCCTAAGCACCACCCAAAGCAGACAGCTGGCCCAGCCTGGGGACAGGGGACAGTTCATGCCATGCAACATGCCTGCCTATCACTCCAGCAGAGGAGCTAAGAGGACATGCAGACACATGGTGGGTGCATCAGGAACTCAAGCAGCAAAGCATGCCGGGCAGGAGGCCTGCCCACCCATCCTGGGTCCTGCCTGCCTGCCAGCCAGCCCAACAATGACAGGCAGAGGCTGACGAGCAGGCAGGCATGGCTGGAGAGAGCCTGAGGGAGTTAACCAAACCCACTGGTCCCTACTGATGGTACATCCCATCGACGGGCGAACTGTAGATGGGTAAGAAGTGAAAAGGACCAACCTTCTCGCTGATCTGATAGATGAGAGTTTGGGTTGATGGCAGAGTGCGATGAGGATGAGGAGGGAATAAAAAAAGACAAGGAGAAACACAGAGAGAGTAAAAACAGGCCAACCTTCATCTGCCCACACAGCACGGAGACGAGACAAGACTCCTGTGCCCCCTCGCACACACACGTGCACACGGTGCACATGGACCATGCCACTCACGAAAGACTTAGGACTCATGGAGGACACAGTGAACAGGGCAAGGGCCCGCTGGCATGTGCCAGGGACGCAGAGGGCAGGACCAGGAGAGGTAGAAATGGAGCACAGGCCAGTCCCCGGGCCTCACACACATTCCACAGCTCTGACAGGCCCAGTGAAGGCTCTGAGGTCAGGGCCCACCCACCCAATACACAAGCCACTAGTATCCCACCACCTTGAGTAAGCGTCCCACTGAATGTTATCAGTGCAAGAAACGCATCTGGGCACCTATGGGGAAAAGATAGAAGAGGCACTGCCTCCAATTCAGAGCACAGTGGCCAGGCAGCCAGGTCTCTGAGACAATGGGAAGGCTGGTAGCCCAGGGGCAGGTAGGCCAGCTCTGCGCAGGGTGAAAATGCGCCCTGGCCCTGACAGCTGCACACCGATACCTGGGGAGGAAAATCACTGTGGATGGAAGGAGAGAATGAGTCACTCAGAGGGAGTCAGCTGGTGACAGAGAAAGAAGCTGGTCCACCCAGCATGCCTGGGCCTGCTAGACTGTGGGTGGAGCTGCGGGCAACTGTGAACAAAGTCAGACGCAACTGCATGATACATCCCCCAGCACCATGACAGCAGTCAGGGCAAGCAACTTGGGTACTTCCTGTGCCTGGCGTTATACCAGGAACTTTACACGCACTGTCCCAAACTTTTGTGGCCACATAGCCTCAGAAAGGTAGTGGGAGTCCTAAGAATTTGAGGGACAGAAGAGGTATGTAAGGCAGGTGCCAGGCTTGAGTGGGAGACAAAGTTGGGCAAGCTAATGGCTTCAGAGGGAGGAGAATGTCTGAGACAGACAGTTGCGAAGGCCAGCAGATTTGTCAATCCAGAGCGGTGTGTCGCAACGGGACAAAGTTCCTCCAGGGTGACGTGTGGCAGTGTCACATCCAGGCACTGGAGTGCACATCAATCTTGATGTGGAAGCTTGGGTCCTAACAGCTGTCTTGCTATGGAAAGAAGCTTCAAAGTCACTGTGCAGGAACACAGGTGGGCACAGGCCATTAGGTAGGCCGGCACCCGGGGACCCTCCCGTTGCTGTCTACCCACACCCAGTAAGCTTTGTTTAAAATGCAAAGCTTATAGCCAGGATCACACAGTCTGTCCCAGAAGAGCTTGGGTTGAAGCCAATGGATTTTTTTTTTCTTGTTTCAGAACTTTTGTTTATTTATTTTTATGGCCAGCTCAGCCTGCCCTGAGGGCAGGGCTGGTGCAGCATGTGGTGCCGGGGATCGAACTGTGGTCCCTGCAGCCGCCTAAGCTTTCCTAAGCAGGTGCTTTAGACCACTGAGCCATCGTGCCGGGCCCCAAGGCAATGGATTTTTGAGGCTCAAGATGAGGAGGTGGGGACACCAGGGGCCAGGCTTCCAGGGAGCAGGGCTTTTCTGATGTGTACAGTATTTCACAAGATAGGAAGATACCTGCAGGGCCTATCAGTAAAGAGGGCAGGTATCAATCCAGAGAGGGCCTGGACATGGAGCAGGGCCTGGGGACAGGAGATTGGGCAGACCCTTAAACATCAATATGGGTTGAGGTGCACATGGAGGAAACGGCAGGAGCCAGGTTGGCTGTTTTAGCATTCCTGGTATGAGGGGCTGAAACTAAAGGAACTGCCAACTCTCAAAGGTCTTGGGAGAGGATCTACGAAGATGAATCCAGAACACTGTGGGTGGGGGAATGGGTTACACCAAGAACCAGGCAGGGCACTGCCTGAGCCCACTGGGTATGGATAGTAGGGGTTCTCTAGATGGGGCTGCTCTGAGAGATGGAGTAAAGACTGCCCAGGTCAGCACTTGAGCTGCCAGCTCAGTCCTTCTCTAAACCTCCAGGGCAAAGGCCAATGAGCGAGTTCAAAGGATATAGTTCTGATCAGAGGACAGTGCAGGGCCCATCTGCTTTGGGTCTGGGCCTTTTCCTGCCTCAGCACTCCTTCTGGCAGCTCAATTCAAGAGACATGCCATATGGTCATCCCCAACGCGACTTGTCTGGGACTCAGAGTGGCTCTGCTGGGCCTCTTATCTCTCTGATGTGACCACATACAGACAGGGCTTCTTGACTGGGGCCAAGGACCTCTACACTTTTGATTCTGCAGTCTTCTGGAAAAGCACTCAGTGGAAAAGATACATTCATGATCTTTGGTGTTTTCTTTTTTGAGGTGGGGTACAAGAGATCAAATTCAGGACCCTGCACTTGCCAGGCAGGCACTTATGCTGCTGAGCTATCTTGCTAGCCCTCATTCATGATGCTTGGGATGGCAGGAAGCTGGCAAGTGCAAGGTCATGAGTTCAAACCCTAGTCCTGCAATAAATAAATAAATAAATAAATAAATAAATAAATAAATAAATAAAAAAAATCAACCAATGAGCCAGCCAATCAACCAACCTACCTGCCCATCTTTATCTATCTGGATCTTGCCATATAATTCAGGCTGGCCTTTGATTCACTATATAGCCTAGGCTGCCTTCAAACTCACAGCAATACTCTGGCCCCAGTCTTCAAGTTCTGGAATTGCCACCCCACCTGGCTTCCTGCTGCTAATCTCCTAGATGGAGATCATCAGTTCTTGATGCCTCTGTCAGAAACTCGTCCTAGATCAGCAAGCAGTAAAGGCTGTATGACTTAACTCCATCTCTCTGGGCCACTTGGGAGGTTTGGGGGCACCCAGCTTTCCTTTTCTGATGCTTCCCCTTACAGCTGCCAAGTCACCACGTGGCCTCTCCAGAACTGCCCTCTCCTGAGCTGTAGCAGATCGAGAAGCCCATGCTGGCTGACAGCCTGATTCTCTGTCCTGGGCAAGCAAGTCTGGCCAGTGGCCCCTAAGAGTAACAGGTCACCGCTCTCAGCCTTGCCCTGCCCACTGTAGGGACAGCCCAGTGACCATCTCAGTGTCAAGCTGAACTAAGCACTTGGGTGATAAAATCATCACCACGAAGAGTTTAATTTCCTTCCTTTCTGAATACTCCACATAGGGATGCCTTAACTTTTTTTGTTGTTGCAGGACTAGGGATCCATCTCAGGCCCTCACACTTACCAGGCAAGTGCTTATTCTACTGAGCTATTTCCCTGGCTCCTCGGATGCCTTAACTTTTTTTTCCCTTTCAGAATGGGTGATCAAACTCAGGGCCTTGCACTTGCCAGGCAGTCACTTGTGCCCCTGAGCTACCTCCTCAGCCCCAATGCCTTAAGTTTTAATGATATCCATCTGTACAACAAGGCTGAGGAAGGGCAGTGGGGGGAACAAGGGTTTCTCTAAGGCCTCTTCTGCACACAATTCACACCAGACTCAGTATGTTCACTGGAAGGGATGGAGTGGTCATCTTTGATGACCTATGGGGTAAAAGGCCCCTCCCACTGAGTAAAAAAGTACATGATCCCAAGCAAGGTCACACAGTGATAGGGACTCACAGGTGCTTCTTCCCCACTCTGATACCAGGCCTCAGGCAGGTGATAAGAGCATAGCAACCTCCTCCAGAAAGGTCCCAAGGTACAGGTTTGCTGGTCCCATGCCTGAGGTTTAACTGCCCTAAAGCCCAGAGCCCTGCTGTGGTAGATGGGAGGAAAGCCAGGCCAGGTGCACAGGATCACAGTCACACACCTGTGCACACCCATACACATATACACTCAGAACATCTGCTTGGAAGGCTCCAGACTTCCACAGGGCTTTAGGCCCATACATCAAGGACCTGTAAGAGACACAAATGTTCCAAAGAGAGGCAGGCCACTTCCCCACAAGCCTACAGGGCAGGAAGGCAAGTACTGGATAACTCAAGAAGCCTGCCCAGGGGAGCTAGCTGCAGCATCTGCAGAAAGAAGCAGGAAGGAGACTGGGTCCACGGCAGTCCCTCGGGTGTCTGCACCAAGGGCTCCAGGCAGCGTGCCTGACAGGTGCAGCTTAGCCCCATGGTGACAGAGGCCTGGCACTGCCCAGTCCTTACCTCGCACATACAGGTTCGCAGGGGCTGAGTAGCGTGTGCCTGCTGAGTTGGTTGCCACACACTCGTACTTGCCTTGGTCTGACTCCTCACTGCTCTCAATTTGCAAGGCACCTGTGGGGACATAAATGCAGAGGTCAGCCATGGCCCACGCCAAGTGTGCTCTGGAGCATGGGGATCTTGATAGCATCTGTAGCTTTTGTTGGCCAGATGTTCAGCTCACCTGGGCCATACGCGGCAACTGTGATTCTCTCTGGAAGCGCTCCCTGATGAGCCCAGTGGTATCTCGACAGGAACCAAGGACTACTTCGGAGCATTATCTCCTTGGCCTCTCCCCCAGCACCCCTCCCTCAGTATTCGCCAAGCTCCCAGCAGTCCTGGAGCCTGCTGGCCAGTGATCATCCCATGTCCCTTCCAGGCAACTTGGGAGCCAGTTATGGGAGTGACCTACAGTCCTGCCAGCAAGTAGTGTCCTTCTAGGGTATCTGCAGCCCTCCAGAAAGGAAGGGGTTGGCTTGGGGGACTGATACCCAGCAGCCCCTGTTCCTGACCCCCACCCCCCACCCTCACCCATGCTGCCAGCCCCACCCATTCCGGCTCCTCTCTTCAGCCTGGTCCTGCTAAAGTGCTTCGACCCACCACGGCTCCTGCATAATTCAGGAGGCTAATGGAGGCTAGAGCTCCCGCTCTCTGGGCAGCACCCTGAGGGGATGCTCTGGCCGCAGACAGACAGACAGGAGCCAAGACAAAGCGGGGGAGGGGCAGCTCAAAAGGACCCTTCCAGAAGGTGGAGGAAGCTTGGGCTTGGGGCTGGTCCAGGTGGAGGAGTCTAAGGCACAGGACCAGTGTGGCAGGTAAAACCACTTGCCCTGGCCAGCCCCCAGAACCAGCAATAAACTGGAAAAAAAAAAAAGGGGGAATAAAAACAACTCAGAACACACAGGCAAGCAAGCTGTCTGTTAACACTGAAACCCATGCAGGAGAAGCAACTCGCCCCTCCCTATAACAATCTGACAGACAATTACACCCACACAGGACAGTCCAATGGACAGTTAACAACTCCCACAGGACAAAATCTGAGAGAAACCTCTTCCTGAGCAGAACAACCAGAATGACCCTAACAGTTCTCAACCCCTGCCCCAGGGCCGTGGCTATTCAGTGATGATCACACCCACACAGGACAGACAGAACCTGCCAGGCCCCACCTAGTAACTGAGCAAGAGCACAAAGCAAAGCGTGCTGTGGGCCCAAGCTCTACCCGCTTCACAGCCTGACATTCTCCTCTGCCACAGACAGACAGGGCAGCAGGAGATGGGGGAAGATGATGATGCCATCTGTGTAGGCCAGGGCGTAGTCAGCCCACCCCAAAAGTATGACGGGAGCTCAGAGCCCAAAACACAGACCTAAACCCTTCTCCTGAAAGAACAGTGCTGATGGACACCTCGCAGGCCATGTTTATGGGATGAATGGACACCACTACAGAGAATG
Source organism: Myocastor coypus (assembly GCA_004027025.1). Lineage (NCBI taxonomy): Eukaryota > Metazoa > Chordata > Mammalia > Rodentia > Myocastoridae > Myocastor > Myocastor coypus. Next base: position 52,390 of record PVJA010006735.1, read on the forward strand.
TTCATTCACGTAGGTAAGGATCAGGCCCCTGGATAGTGAGGTCTTAGGCTTAGCTCCTCAGGAGTTCAAGATATGGCTGGTACCACAGATTGGGAGCAGGAAGTGGTACCTGAGGGGAACCCTGCCTGTGGGAGGATGGAAATCTAATCTAAACTGGTCAGACACCCAACATAGAACCTGTATACAGAAACTCCAAACCTGGTGTAACACCGACACCAAGGAGAAGGGAATGCAGTCAGCCTGTACTGAGTGGATTTGCAGGGGGACCCAGCGCAATAGGGATGGGAGATCCAGGGGATGCAGGGAGAAATCCTGTCCTCCACACGATGGACAAGATGCCAGAAAGACGAAACTAACTTTCTCTATCCCAACTTCTGCCCTGAGCACTGCAGCTCTGAAATCTGAGGGCCTAAATGTGCCCACAAACACTTATGGATGTGTGACAGATGATGGGATAACAACAGAAGCCACTGTGTTCCAGGGTGTTCTGTTCATATCTTCGTTTTGTCCTCTCAATGCCCATGGCCTTGTGTGTACATGGTCCTGGCCTCAGTTCGGAGGAGGAAAGAGACTTCTGAAAGTTGGTCAATTTTTAAAGGTCATATGGGTGGTAAATTAGGCTAGAACGTGAATCCTTTGGAGCCAGGGTCTTGCTAAGTTGCCCAGGTCAGCTTCGGCTGACCAGAGTATAGAGATTATAGATCTATAACCTGTAATTACCACCCCTTGCTTTCTGTGTTTTTCGAGATACTGCCTTACTATGTACATACCAGGCCAGTCTTAAACTTGCAGTCCTCCTAGTTCAGCCTCCCCAAGGCCTGAGATTATAGGTGTACACCAACAAGCCTAGCTTAACAGTCTGTTTTCTACCCACCAGGTTACAGGGCCCTACTGCATGAGGGTAATGTGGCAGGACTCCAAGGTGATATGCCCTAGTCATTTATTCTCATGTTGTTACTCAGCATCTAAAATTTTGAGCACTGAACATTCTTTCTAGTCCTTGCTGGGCTAAGGGGGTTTACAGGACAATTCTCACTTGACTACAGGATTAAGATATTATAGGGCAAGTCAAGTAATGCTTAAGGACCCTAGGGAAAAGGAGGCTCTCAAGGGGAAGGTGAGGTGTGGTTGTGTGTCCCATACATGGCCAGCCCAGCCGTGCAGATAGGCCCTGGCCTATCTTCACTCCTATGGGGCTGGCATGAAAGACCTGGCAGCATGGCCTGCCACCCAAAGAGGACTCAGCTGGCATCTCTACAGGTCAGACTTGCAATGGATGAGTCCACAGGAGGGAATGACTGAGAGTGGTGGTGTGTGGTGTTGGGGTGTTGGGACTGGAGCTGGAGATGGAAAAGGCTGGAGGTCAGGATGGGGATGGGGAGGTGACGGACTGGACGGGATGGAGTGGAGGTGACCGCAGTGGTGTGGTGTGGCGAGATGCACGGACAGCATTCTTACCTCTGATTGGTGAACCACCTGGTGAGGTAATTTGAATGCAAATAAGATCAGAGAGAAGCATTAGTACAAAAAGGAAAGAAAGCCACATAAAGCCAAACCAGATAAAATAAAACACAAGAACGGGCCTTAAATATTTGGAGAACTTGAGGTTTGAGTTTGGCCCACACAGTGATGTGTGAGCAAGCACCAGGTTGGGCCAGGTGAGTGTGGGTAAAGTCATGCCCCTGGGTCACAGACACTGCTCTGAGGGGGAAGGATCTGGTAGTCTGGAGGGGATGGAGTCAGGAAGGTAAGTCAGGGTCCTGCAGCCCCTCCAGCTGGGCCAGAGGGGAAGGGGTAGAGAAGAGGCAGTAAACCCATCCTGTGGTCCACCCAAATCCCATGGTAGAAGGGGTGAGATTACAGAGCACTTACCAAAACAAAACCAGGGCATTAAGCAGGCAGGAAGAAGGGTTAAAGAAGGGAGTGTTCCCACAAGGCTAGCACCAGCCCAGGCCTCTCACAGGCAGACTGACCAGCCCTGGCAGCTGTAGTAGAGCAGGGGGACTGTCTACTCACAGGTCAGTGGCAGACTTTCCATGATGCTACCCAGCCCTGCTGAAGAGGCACAGACTACTGACTGAATTCCTCTAGCCTGATTGGCAAACTAGCGACCAAGAAGGCCAGAACTTGCCCTCTAAACCCAGGTTCACTGAGTTCCTTTCCCAACAGGTGCCCCATGAGCCTCGTCCCTTACTCCTCCTGAACTGCTTCACCCAGAGTGGGCAGAACAAGTCCTGCTCTATCTGTTGCACCCCCTTCCTGCCCATTTTTGGAGGATGGGAGTATGCTGATCACTGTCTCACTGAATTAGATGATGGCTGCATGGAGCAGTATCTATCTCTATGAACAAAGGAAGAAACAAAGGCTGAGAAACAGGAAGTGGCTTGCCTGAAGCACTAGTACATACAGCCAGGGAGGTAGCAGATCTGACCAGCCCATCTAGCTCATAGCCTCCCACTGGATAGTGCTACTCTCCTGCTGGGGACACAGGTACGCAGGGAGACTCATTAGAGGGATTTGCCAAGTCAGCCCAGGGGTGAAGCATCTTCCAGGGAGTCTACAAGGTACAAACAACTTCCATAATACTGACAGATCACGGATACAGTAATGAATCCATGTAGTAGCTGACATGGGGATACAACTGACTTCCATTAAATCCCATAATAAAGATTTGTGAAAGTGTGAAACAATGAGGTTCTTCTCACTATTGGTTTTAGAAAATGTAATTATTTTTCACTTAAAATTCATTTAACACGTAAGTTTTAACATTATTTTAAAATCGATTAGTAAATGTTTAAAATCTTAATATCTAACCTACTAACCACTGACAGTTATAATGCACCGAAACAAAAGCTCCTTAGGGTTCTTCGAGTGTCACACTTAGGGATCCTGAGGGTAGAGATGGCAGAGAATACTATCTAGGACTGGGACCCCCAGCCCACAGCCTAAGCTCTTCTCCCCTCACAGAATGGCCACTTCCCCACCAAGACCAACTTGCCCAAGACCGGGTTCAGGGCCTTCACTGAACGGGGAGCAGGAGTCAGACTCCCAGGAGCACACTCCTGCATGCATCCAGGGCCAAAGAGAAACTGTGACTACATGCTGCCTACACGGCCCCCGTCAGACCCAATGAAAGCGATGGAAGAAGGGCTCTCCTAGGAAGACTTGGGACCTACCAGCAAAATGAGGGGCTTGGCACCCCACTTGCCAGGTCAGGGGACCTCCTGCCACAGCCAGATGCTGCCCTCTTTTCCTGAGGACACTGGGTCTCAGTCCAGGTGTACTGGGGATGTGAAGAGAGAGTGCTTTGTGAAGCCTGTGGACACAGGGAGGATCCCCTGTACGGTTGGGTGTGTGCAAGTGCAGGAAGCCTCCTCTGGGCCCTATCCAGACTTGGCAGAGCTTGCAGAGTGACAGCTTCTTGGGCCCCAACAATGACCTTGAGCTCCACTTGGAAGTCAGCTGCTGGCTAGCTGGGACACTGCTCAAGACTCCATTTCTACTCTCTCTAAGCTTGCCCTTGTTCCTCTAGGGCCCAACCCAGGTCTCAAGTTCAAAAGGTCCACAAGGCTACTGTGGTAGCACGTCACAGGGCTGTTGTGGGGACAGAGCCTGTCAAGCACAGCCCATACTGGGCAGCACAATGTGCCAGTAGCCTCCTTTTTGTGGCTCTTGGTCTGTGAACTGTGCCCCAGTTAGACACACCATAGTCCACATCACGGACACTGGAGGAATTCTGGGTACTGGTCAGTGAGGACCTGAGGTCTAGACAAGACTGTGGAACCTTGGAGCACTAGTGGGGTCCAATCATGGCTCTGGCCCCGGGATGACCTCACAGAGGAACTCCAAGCCTACGTCTCTATGTGTGACCCAGCTGGTGGTTCTCAGCTCAGCTGTGAAGCAGGCATGATAATCACAGCCTGTCCTATTTCGCAGGAGACTCAGCAGCAACAAAGGTGGGAAAGCATTTTATAAGCTGTTGGTGATGTATAAATTGTGAGGGGCATTGTAAATAGCCAAGCACTCAGGGCTCAAATCTACCCCACAAAGGGAAGTTTCTGTGAAATATGCACGGAATAGCTTCAGCACCCTTCTAAAGGTAACAGGTTAGGGGCAGCTGCTATTGGGATCAAGGATCACAGGCAGGGATGGGGGAAGTCTTGTTTTTCCTGCAGAGGAGGATGGAATGAGGACCCTCAGGTGCCATATGGCTCCACCCCAGGAGCCAGATCCTAGGCCCAGGACTCTTAGGCCACTGCATCCATGAAGCAGGAAAGAGTGCACATTTGTCTTCAAAGACAGGTCCCAAAGACGAAGTTTAAAAGAATCACTCACTCAGTGAGGACACAGCCCATCATAGCTGGGCTTGTGCTGCACCTCAGAGCACCTCTCCGAGCAGTCAGTCCCAGGTCTTCCTTGCAAAGACCGCCCAGCCTAGGTAAGCTGGAGCCACATGGCAAGAACAGGAGGTACAGTCCTGACAGAGAACCCTGAAGCTGAGAAGGGTAGAAGCCTTTCAGAATAGGACCCAGAGGTGAGTGGAGGGCCAAGAAGTGGGCAAGGATAGGCCACCAAGGCTTGCTTTAAGTTGAGAGAGGCAGGAGGCAGCAAGAGCACCATCCAGAGTCCTCACCGCAGGCCAGGCAGTGAACTCACACTGACTGCTACTGTCTCATCATAATGTGCCACCCCTTGTGCTGGAAACCGAACCTAGAGCTTCATACAGGACAGACAGCTGCTGTACCACTAAACTGCCCCTCCAGCCCTTGTTCCTTCTTCAAGATAAGAAAACCAACACTAATGAATTAACTAATTGAAGAAGTTAATTCACTTGAGGCCACCAGCAACTAAGTGTACAGTTCAGCCCCAGTGAGATTAAGATACAGATATGAGCAGGGGAAGACCGAGAAGTGTTTTCTGTGCCCTCTCCAGGAGCACATACTTGACCACGCAGTCCAGGGTCGAGTCCACCACCATGACTGTCAGGCATGGGAGGAACAGGAGCCAAACAGATCAAGGGCTGCTGGACAATGGATTCTCAGGGACAGCCTAGAGGGAGAGCAGCACTTGGTGTCCTGGGACAGGATGGCAGCAGTTGAAGAAGGCACCAAGCTGAGAGCCATGTAGGTGACACACCCTAGGGACGCAGTTCCTATGGTGTCAAGGAAGAGGGAGGGAGGGAGGCTGGCCACTTCTGAGAGAGCAAGGAGGATCAGCCTGAGCAGTACCTAGGGCAGTGCCAGGCAGGGAGGGAGGGGCATAGGGCCTGGCAAAGAGCAAGCACTACATAAAGATGCCTGATGGACAAATGTCCAAGACTGAGTGTCCTCAGAAGTGCTGCCAGCTATTATCAATGCCAGTTCTGGGGCGGGGCCAGGTCTGCGGGAAGGACTGTCTGGCTGCGTGGGGAACCTGCCTGGGGACCTGGGATCAAGGAGCCCAGCTGAGTCGGGCCCAATCAAGCCAAGCTGAGCCCTGCCGGCCGCTGTGTAGGTCTGGGCAGCAGCCACAAACACTGTCAGACCGTTTCCTGCCTTGATTATGGCTGTTTTAATTAACTGCGCTACAGCTGCCTCCATCTTGTTGAGTTTTAATTAAATTAAATGAGCTAACACTTCGTTGTCTGTCTCAGGCGACTGGGGCTGGGGCCGGAATCCTGCCTTGCTGGGTGGCTCATTTCTTCCACTTTTCTCTGCATTCCAAGAGGGTGTGTGTCCCATGGGAGTTGAGGAAGAAGGGGCTGGAACCCCAGGGAGGGGCGGGATGCCTCTAAAGCCAGCAGGCTCCAAAGGCACAGTTGCATCCCCTTCTTTGGCACTGACCTCACAGCTGACGGGCAGCGGGAGCTCTGGCTATCCTGCTCAAGGGCCAACATCCTGCAACTGGCAGGACTTCTAAAGCGAGGCCTACAGGTCCAGCCCATGCTAGCGGCAGGTGCAGAATGCAGCCAAGCTGATTCTGGGCCTCCTTCCCTGCCCACTCTGTTCCTATAAAAACTGAATCAATTTTCTTGGCGGGAGTCTCACAGGCAGATCGATCAGCAGGGTGACACCTCCTGCCTGGTCACGATGGTATCCTTGCTCCCAGGGCTCCAAGCTGGCTCAACTGAGGCACCAGATACATGTGGCTCTGGTGGCTAAGGGACAACAGCAAGTCCCTCTAGCTCTAGGTCCCTGAGTTCCAGCCTTTTGAAGTCTGATGAATTGGACATCGTTTTTTTTGCAGGACCGGGGTTTGAACTCACGACCTTGCACCTGCCAGGCAGGTACTTGTGCCACGGAGCTATCTCCCCAGTTCCCCATGAATTGGACATCTTTGGCCTCTTTCCCCGGCTAGCCCCTGCCCTCTCAAGAAGGGCAGAGAAGCATCAGCCAGGGCCTGTCTCCAGCCAGGCTACAGCGCAAGTAGAGAATGCATATGCACAGACACCTTGGCAGAGCCTGCCATGCTGCCTCATTACACGTTCTAGGTGGAGCAGAACTGGCCCCAAGCCTACAGTCTGACAGTACCAGGAAGGCAAATGCACAGCTGACAACCAACTCTCACCACTATGCCTCCTTCCCTGGAGTAAACCAAGCAGGTCTGTAGCAAGACCCAGCCTCCTGCCCCAAACCTCCAGCTTTCTGCTCAGGCACCCAGGCCCTAGAGGAAAGGCTATGCTCTCTAGCAAGACACCTTGCTGAGGTCTTCATGGCCCCTTGACCCCTGCCCTCTACTCACCTGAACGCAGCTGTTTGATACGGCCATTGCTTGTGGCAGGATCCACAGGAAGGAAGTCCTTGAACCAAGAGATCTCAGGGTCTGGATTTCCACCAGCAGCACACAGCATAGTGGCTGTGCGAGCCTTCTCCACCACCTTCAGCTGAGGCCCCATGTCAATGGATGGGAAGCCAGGAGGGAGCTGCTCCTCTGTAGGCAAAGAGCAGTGTGTGCATTAGGGCTGGCCCTGCCTGCCCCAGGACCTCTCTGTGGGCAGTTCCTCTAACTCCCAGGTCAGGTGATACTAAAGGACCCTTCTCTTCCCAACTCCTGACTTCTAAGCATGAGGCCTATCCTGATGTAAGGAGTCATGGCCCTAAATCTCTTTTGGCAAGGCTGAGGACTACAGCAGGGCCCATCCTTGCTCCATCACAGTTTCCAAGTCTGAGAAGCAACCCCTCAGACTGAAGGCGTCAGCATTTATCTTTCCAGAACCTGAGCAGAAGGAGATCAATTCTCTGCTGGCTGCAGCAGAAAGTGCTGCATAAATGCCAGGCTGTGGGGGTGGGAGTCGCAGAGCATCAGTGGCCACATGGCCCTGGCCAAGGTCAGCCCAGACGGTGCTCCCTGCCTGTATCCCTTTCAGCTCCACCACACTGCAGAGCCCCAGGCCACTGAGCCTGCACACGTGGTTCTACCATAACCCCTCTAGTTATGGTTCTGCCCCTGATATGTTTTCTTGCCCTTCTCACACTCAGTTCTGACCCTGTGCACCAAGCCAAGCCTGGCAATCATGTCTGAGCATGAGGAGACTAAGAATACTAAGAAGTTCCACCAAGACCCTGGAAGTTGGTGAGGGAAGGCCAAGCTTGTCCCTGGTGCCTTCTCCCATCCCAGCTTTCTAGGGAGGAGGAGTCACTTGCACAGAACCAAAAGGAATGTCTATCAGCAGTACAACCTGTTCCTACCACATACCAGCTCCTGCAGCAGCTCTACCATGCTGGAGCGACAAGATTGCTCACAGCCCAGCCCTCAGAAGCAATGAGGAACTGGGAGGACAGGCCTAGGACTAGCTAGATCAAGCTGGACTTTCCCTTGGCACCACCACCTCCTGCTGTCTCTGCTTTCATTTCTGCACAGAACTTAAATGTGCACCTTACAAAGCCACAATAAGGAGCAGATCTGAAAGAATAAGGCACTGGGAGTGTCTGGCACAGGACCTGCACCCAGTGAATACTCTGTACCCTGGTACAACTTGCAAGGGCTAAACCACTGGGATAGACAGGTACTAAAACTAGGGCCTGGGATCTCCTCTCCTATCCTATTATGGGAGAGCCATCATATTGGTCTCCAAAATTCAGCTGCACCTCTCTGCCAGCATAAATGTTAGGCACACCCAGTGGGGACACAGGGAATATCTGTAGTTTGCCTACTTCTTGACAAAAAAAAAGTTAGGCTCTGTGGTAGGAGAGATCAGGTTGGCACCACTCTAAGGACTCCCTCTCAAGCATGGCACAAAATGGATGTATGGAAACATTTGCTGAGGTCAGGCTCCTATGCCAGGAAAAAAGCACGTGGTATCTTCAAGAGGGACGAAAGTACAGGCTGCAGAGCAGGTCTTCCCTAGAGAATCTCAGCCTCAGGGGGAGTGATTAGGGGTCCCATAGGAGGATGCTGGAGCAGCCCCAGCGACAGGGGCAAGACACGCCTCTACCTGCTGCCAACCCCCCAGGAACTCCACGGAGCCAGGGCTATCCTAAAGAGGCTGGAGTGCACAGGAAGGGTCTCAGGCAAGGAGTAGAGAGACTCTCAGCACAGCTGTGCCTCCTCAGTCTTCTACCTCAAACCTCTATGCTCACAGCCCTCTGAATTCCACATGTAAACCCAGTATTTCCAAGGCTGTAAATGTGATTTCATAGTGTCCCAACATTCAGCTTTGATTTCTGAAAGGATGATGTTGAACAGTGGCAAGAAAGTGTAGGGGATGGAATGAGGAGAGCTTGGAAGGCACCCAGCAAGACCTGCACAAGACCAGAGGCTCAGGACTCCGCCCTGCCCCTCTCCAGCACCTGGGCAATACAAGGTTGCAGGAGCTAGTATGTCCACAAGGATGCCAAGCTTGCTCTTCTAGGCCCTCACTCCTACTTGCTCAGCCCTCCTGAGCAAATGGAGGAGAGATGCTGGCCAGGGCTGCCAGAGCCAGACCCTAAGCGTTAACCCTCTTCCACCAGCAAGGTATGGATTAAGGAGAAAGAAAGAACTAATCTGCAGCCATGTGTTCCTAGAAATCTACTCTGAATTCCTGACATGGGAAAAGTCTTTGGGATTTATGCCAAATTAAGGACAACTAATTTCCTCCCTCAATTATCATGCTCTGGATGCCTCATCCTTGGCTCAGATTGTCCCTCAGGCTCTGTTGCCAGGGCGCAGGACCAGCACCTGAGTTGCCTGGAAAGCAGCAGGACCCTAGAGCCAGCCCCTCATGCCAACTGGACTTCCAGACAGCTCTGGGAAGCTTGCTGCCTGTCATCTTCAGGTGGAAAAAAAGTGGGAGTGTTTCACGGTCCTAGGGGGTTAGAGGGTGGGGTAGCGGGTTGATGTCACCTTTCTTATCACCGAGCCCCCAGCATGTTCAAACCAGCCAGCAACAGTAGCCACTCTTTTTTTTTTTTTTTTGTGGGACCGGAGTTCAAACTCACGACCTTGCACTTGCCAGGCAGGCACTTGTGCCATGGAGCTATCTCTCCAGCCCCTAGCAGCCACTCTTGATGGCTGTCCCATGCAGCACCAGACACTCAGGATGCTCACCCCTCAAGCTCCCACAGGAGCTGAGCCACAACAGCTGAACCACGCAGAGCAAGGGTCAGGAGAAAACCTCAGGTTGACAATACATCATCACTGTAAACCTACTGACAGCTAGGAAAACTGAAGGCCAGACAAAGGAATAAAAGGTTACATGCAAGGAACATTTACAGTTACAGATATGACTTAATCTTTATCTAAACTCCACAAGGTAAAGGAACAAAAGGGGGTTTGGATAGATGGAGAAACCTGTTTAAGGTCACTCAATTAAACCAGAGGCGGAGCTTTGGATGATAGCAAATGCCAAGACCCCAGCCTGATCTGTGGGAATAACTAGGCAGGGCCGAGTGACTGAGGTGCATCCCTCAGGAGACACGCCCTGCCCTCAATACTATGCCCTCAGCTGGCTTCCGGCACTGCAGATCCCGTGCACACAGAGCACACACACCACTGCAGTGTTTTCATTACAGTGAAGGGAATCTTAGTGCTCCCTGCATGGGTATCCTCTGCATACATCCACGTTCCAACAGCGGGATGCACAGGTCACACTAAGGACCCTCTAAACCATCCAGCCAGCCCTGGGGCTGCCAGCCTGGAGGGCCCCTCCCCCTCCAGGCCACCCAGTAACCATGGCAACAGCAGAGCAGCAGTACAGCAGCAGCAAAGTGCTAACACGCAAACATGCGTGCCTCTTCGGTCCGGCTGGGAGCCGCCCTTCCCGCCTCTGCTTGGGCACAGTACTCTAAGTCTCCCAATACCTGGCTCCCCAACTCCTTAGGCTCTCCAGCTCCTGGGCATGTGCTGTGTGCCTATCCCCTGTTAGGCCAACACCTGTGGAAGGCCCACAGCTACCTTCCCAGACTGGATACAGTCTTGTTTTCCAAGCGCGCCTCAGCCAAGCCCTCTACACCCCAATGAGGGGGGTGTCTGGACAGAGTGAAGCACACGGGGGCATTAGGGGACTTTGGAGGCACCAAAGAGCTGAAGTCTGACTCTGCCTCACCACCAAGGTGGCATTCACATACATCCCTAAGGATCAGCCCCACTTGCAAAGATCTATGTGACCCTCTACTGGGTGCAAAATGTGTACATGAATGGCTCCTATACCCAGGGCGTTTAGATACTGCAGCAGGGAGATCTACCTCTTCCCTCTGTCTCACAGCTACAGGGAGATAACTGGGTTTGTTGGGGGTAGGGGGTGGTTGGGTGTGTAAGGCCAGGGATATGTTTGGCTAAGCCCCATACAGGTGATGGTCAGGCCAACTCCACCTGGTTATCTTGGAGCTTTCCTAAAGGATGGAGATTCAAGAATAAGAAATTCAAAAATAAATGTTTGGAGCCAGAAAGCTTTGCAGAAAGAGGGGAATCCGAGTAAAGGCTATGGAAGGGTAGAAGACAGCAGCAAGTACAGTGAGCATGGGGCCTGTGTCAAGGGTCCTGACAAGGGAGAGGACAAGGTGGGGTGGACAGAGGGTCAGCTGGGGCTGCAGTGACTGGGGGGAGGGGAGGCTGCCAACAGCCCCTAGCAAGCATATACAGGTCTCTTTGTCCAGCACAGCCTGGGATGCCTGAGGCAGAGTACTGGCCAGAAGGAGGGGGCTGCACCAGGGAAGATAACAGATGGAGACGCCTTACAGGGTCCAGGGCCAGCAGCACCGTCTGTCAGTGTGACCTTCTCACCCATGTTTACCCAGCTTCACAGCACCTCCGTGCATGCAGACACACTCAAACTTGCATGTACAGAGGTTGCCCGGGGTGGCGCCGTCTGTGAGCCTCTCCTCTCCCCATTCCTCAGTGTTGGGCCTGGCCTCACCATGTCTCTGAACACATAGACATCTGAAAAGCATGCACAGCCAGGAACTCAGAGATACATACAGAGAAGACAGGTGCAAAAATAGAAACCTCCATGTGCATGTGGAGGGGCATCTGCAGTGACAAGCACCTGTGGAAACACTCGGTGAAGCAGATCCAGAGGTGATGGGTGCAGAGATGGAAACACGCATGTGGAGACATGCAGTGTTAGGAATACACATATGCTGAGACATGTGCACCTGATGACACATGCAGGGACAAAAACATGAAGAAACCTCGTGGGTGGTAGGGCTGTCAGCTCCCCTTCCCCTTCAGGCTCTCCACAGAAGCCAAGGCCAACTCAATCCTGTCCCTGAGGCAGCTCTATTCTCAACAGAGCTGGGGCCCGGGTACTTCCTGGCAAGCCAGGCCTCTCCAGACCTGCCAGCTTTCACTCAAGGAGCCCAGCCCTCCCTAGGTTCCCAGGCAGTAAGGGGAGCCTGGAGAGCCTTGTGCCCATCTCCCTTCACAGCTTTCAGTCAGCTGTTTTTCCAAGAGAAAACTCCCACCTCTTCCAGCACTCAGATTTCATCAAACTTGGCATCTTAAAAGCCTGTTTTGTTTCTGAATCTGAGCTGTTTGGGGCTTCAGCGCAGCCTCCTCCTCTGAGTAATCCCCCTCCCTTGGGCTTCCCTGGAGCTCCACATTGCCCTACTCTGAGGCCTCACCACCCCACCCCCAGTCCAGGGGCCACCCCTGGTTATATCCATATCCATATCCCAGTTCCAGGTGCTGGTCTCTAGCAGACCATCCTGGGGTTCCCCCATCTCAGTGTTACTCCAAGGAGATTCTTTTCATCCATGTATGCCAAGTCCAGGCCCTGCTCCTAGTCACTCAAGACCACTGACAGCCTCCCACTCACTCAGCCCCCTGCAGTCCTGCCGCCTCTCCCACTGCCTTTGGCAACAAGCTCACCAAGGTCAGTGCCACTACTGACTGAAATCCAAAGGACAATTCCCAGCACTCATCTTGCCTGCCTTCGCCTCCTCTTTAACACACACATTTCTGTCTGCTTCTACGCCTTCACAACTTCCCTCCTAGCTCTCAGGGACCTCCTCCCAAACATAAGCAGTCAGTCCCTGGGACTCTGTCTTAGTTCTGGCTCCCTGAGATGCACCATTTCCTGCCCTTCAAAACTTCATCTCCACACTTCTCCCCCAAGTGCCAGGCAGATCAGAACAAAACCTCCTTAAACATCCTCCCTGGACATCTCTACACACCTGACTTGACAGATCTCTAACTAGACTCAACTCAACCCCTCACACCTGGTCCCTTACCCACATCTGAATCCTAGAAAATGACACCACTATCTAAACCCACTCCCAGAACCAGGGACCCACAGCCCTCTGTTCTCAATCCCACAGGTGGCTGGGCAGGCTCCCACTTTTCCCAACGTGCTCATAACCCCTTCCTCCCTCCTCCTGGTCACAAGGTCAGGATCAGACTAATGTCCACTCTCATTTGGACTGCATCTACCTTTCACTGGTGTCATCTGCTCATGTTCTTCCACCCCACTCTGCACACACAGGGACCTTTCTGCAGTCTAAATTTTGTCATGTCATTTTCCTTTCTAAAATTCTTTCTTCCCTGGCAACGAGGGTGAGGGGAGCACCTTAGCAAGGGTGAAGAATGCACACACAGGAGCAATTAAAACCTCCAAGGTACAGAGCTGTTCCCAGAGCTGCTGGCTTAACTGTGGTCAGGAGGGGGAAATAAGTAAGGTAGCCACCCACGCACACAGCTGGCCTGGAAAATATGGTGACCACAGAGGTGGGGGCCAGGCTGGGCCCAGGAAGAAACTCTGAATCCAGGGGTACTATCCATGACATAAACCTGCTCACTCAGAATGGAGTCCATTCCAGCACATGATGATTAGAAGCTTGAAAAACAATAAAGCATTCCAGGGACCAAAACACCCAGGTTTGGTGGGGTTTTTTTGTTTTTTGTTTGCAGGGCTGGGGTTCAAACTCACAACCTTGCACTTGCCAGGCAGGCACTTGTGCCACAGAGCTATCTCCCCAGCCCTCCTAGGTTTGGTCTTTAAGATATCCCTGGCATGGCCCGGTGGGATGGCTCAGTGGTCTAAAGTGCCTGCTTGGGAAAGCTTGGGCAGCCTCAGGGACGGCGATTCCATCCCCGGCACCACATGCTGCGCCAGCCCTGCCCTTGGGGCGGGCTGAGCCAGCCATAAAAATGAGTGAATAAACAAACAAAGGTTCTGAAACAAGAAAAAAAAAAAAAAAAGAATAAAAAATTCTTAAAAAAAAAAAAAAAGATATCCCTGGCATTGTCTACTAATCTCTTCTGTCCCTAGGCATAGTAACTGGCTACAGAACCTTATGGTGCTGAGATCTACTCTGGTCACAAGGAATAATTAGAAGAACATATCACAGAGGGCACAGCTGCTGGAGCAGGAGCATACACGTACATCACCGCCAGGTATATGTGTATATACACCTATTCTTAGCTGCTAGGGGAGGGGCAGAGGCTAGCATGGATTCCAAGTGCTAGGGTCTTATCTGTCTTCCACAGTTGTAAACCAAGTAGGTGACAGGCCAAGCTTCCATAAAACCATCCTGCTACCCAGCCACACATGCACTGTACACACACTGCCCCTGGGAAACCATCTTTTTCTTGCAATGGCCCTTTATTCACACTCCCCACTCTCATTTAGGCCTGAGCTAAGTCCCTCCACCACGGCTGGGGTGAGCAGACCAGTCTGAGGCACAGAGCAAGATGGAACAGAGAGAGATGACTCAGGATGCACCCATTTAACCAGCCTGGGACACCTTGGGACGGGGTCATATGTTGCTCACTGGCCCTCTATCCCTGGAGCTGTATCCAAAGGGACTTGGGCATAGGGTGTATCAAGACATGCTTCATTACCCTACAGCTCCCAGAGCCTACCAGAGTCAGAGCCACTGCAGAACATAGAGGTCCAGGCCCACAGCTGTGCCGATGTGTCCTCGCCTGGCCAGTGTCTCACCAGCTTGCCAGTTGCCCCTCACAAAATCCTGCCCCTAGGGAGGCAACACAGGCAAGGCACTGCATGAAGACAGCTGTATTCCTGAGCTCAGAGAATGGCCACGGCTCAATGGAGAAGCACTGGTGGTGCAGTCCTAGGCAATAAGCAGACACTGAAGCCAGGTGAGAACAGGCAGAAGGAAGCAAAGCGGGTCCTGAGACCTCCCAAAGGTAGTTCTGGGCAGGACCGCATCTGGTGCACCCCTGTCCTGACCTGGCTGCAGTGGACCAAGTGAGGCATCAATGTAGAGCCATTCAGCCCCAACATGCTGTACTGTGTTCTCTATGTCCAACAGACCTGGCTGACCAACAAACAGGGTCAAGTAAGGATCCAGTGGCGGTCCCAGGTAGCATTGCTGACACCTCCTCAGCCCCAGACTGGCCCTGCACATTCAGCTCAGACCACTTATCCTTACTCTCCACACAGCTTGTAAGGTGCAGACCACCTGCTGTAAAGTCCACAGCCTGTTATGCACACATACCATCTGTTGCTGCTGCTGCGTGTGAAGGTACACACGCACACACGCACACACACACACACGCACACACACACAGCCTAGCTGGTGCACACCACTTGCTGTATGCAGTATGCCCTCCTCCACTGTCTGCCGGATGCACATGCAGAGCCTGCTACACCCCCTTCTGTACGCAGCTCTCGAGGTACGGCCCTGCTGCTGTCCACACTGCATCACACACCACCTTACACACAGCACACAGGTACCCACACTACACCTGGAGCACATGATCTGCTGCATCTGTGACAAGAACTTGGCCACTGGAGCCCTTGGTGGCCTTGGGCCGCCAAGATAAGTCTGAAACAGCTCAGCCCTGTTCCACAGCCTCTTCCTTCTCCCGTGTTCAATGTCCCTTCCAGAACGCATTCGGGCACCGGGGCCCCAGCTATCCCTCTGGCAATCCAGCCTCCTCCTAAGCCTTTCCTAACCACAACTCTTCCTGGCCTGGCCCCCTGCTCTGGTAAATCTGTGACCTCCAGGCTGAGCTCAGGACCCTCACTGGCCCCCCACCTCCTGGAGGGAAAGGCCCAGAACGCAGGGCTGTCTCCCCTCCCCCAGTGCTCCCCTCCCTTGTGAGGGAAAATGTCAGATTCCCTGTCTCAGTGGCGGCAGCAGGCGGGCTGGAGGGGGAGTGATTCAGCCGCCGCCTCAAAAGTGCAGAGCGAGAAGAGCTTTTCCTGCCATTACCCGGCGAGGGAGAGGCTGGTGCGCTAATGGCTTCAATTACCACTCAGACAGGAACGCTGGGCAGCAGGGCCCCTGCTCATCACAGCCCAGGACAGGCTCACCCCAGCCAGCCTGTGCTGTACACCCCACCCTGTGCTCAGGCCTGCGGGGGAGGCGAGGCAGGGTACTGACCATCCTGCGACCATCCCTGGGGCTGGTCCTACTGTGGAAGCAGGGTGCAGTGTATGTGGCAGTGTCCCAGAGGCTGCAGTGGGGGTGGCCCAAGAGCAAGGAGTAGAAGCAGAGCAAAACCCAGCAAGAGGGCACTGGATGAACTGTGGGCCAGGGCTCCCTTTCCAGGGTGCACTGGTCCCACACCTGAGTTTAGCAGATCTCAGACCAGAGCTGGAGTGCCCAGCCCAGGCAGCTCTGAAACATTGGGTAGAGCACCCAGCTCACAGTTAGCAGATATACACAGCCCTGTGCATGTGAAGGGCACATGCAGCATGTGTGACAGGGTGAGGGGCTCAGTCAGCCCTTATCCCAGCCTCTAAACTGGCTTCACCTTTTTCTGCTCTTGAGACCCCATGCCAGCCTCCCATGAAGATCCTGGCTGGCTCATACCCAGTGATCCTTTCACCCAGTTCCTACAAGCATCCCAGCTTTCCTGGATCTCCAAGGAGAAGTGGGGCAGAGCTGGACACAATTGGGCTATTGCCTACTGGCCCTGCCTCCTGGAGCTTCTTTCTGCCAAGCTCAAAGGTGGTCAAGGTTATACAGACCAACTGAGCAGGTCAGCATTTTGTCTTCCGGGTGCTATGTTTCAGGGGCAGGAGGAGCTCACTCAGGTCTATAGCTCCACGTCCCTATGGGAGCACGAATAGGGCAAGGACCTGCCTCACTCCTCCCACCTCATTCCACAGTTCCCAAACCCCAAAAGCACAAACTGCCTGAGCTAGAGGCTGGTTGTGTGTTGTAGCTCAGTGGCAAAGTGTGTGCTTAGTATGTACAAGCCTCTGGATTCAATCTCCAGCACCACATACACACCAACAGAGAACCCTAAGCCCAGAATGAGAACCCTCAGTCTAGAAAGGCCCTTCTGGGGGCTGCAAGTGTGAATGAGCCCTCCACTCCCAACCTCTGAAAGACCACCTTCATCCTTACCAGCCCTTTCAATATCATACTGACAGGTAGAGTGAGAGCCTCCAAGACAGGCCACCTGGGCCCAGGGACTCTAGGAGTCACCCAAAAGCCACAGTTCTGGCCTTTTGGCCACTATCCAAAGGCCAGGAGAGGACAGACGGCTCTCCACAGAGGTGGATACCAAGAAGGAAAGCATTACTGCTCCCACCTCACAGTCTGGAAACCAAAGCCAGGAGTGGCATGGAGGAGCCTCAGTCCTCTGGGCCCCTGCCTCAGTCTCTCCAGACAGAGTAGACAGTAAGGACAGTCCTGCCCAGAATACACCAGGCAGCATGGAAGCCAAGTATCACTGACTCACATGTCTCAACCCCAGAACATGCAACATCCAGCCCAATGGCAGCAGCCACACACCCTGGAGGCCTGAAGTGCTTACCACACTATATTTTAATCCTCTAAGCCAGCTGGGACACAGGGCATTTCAGTCTACATGCTGCTTGAAACAAGCACTACAGGGGTGCTACATCCCCGACTCCAGTACAGCTACTGGTCCAGGGGCTGGGGAGATAGCTCAGTAGAATAAGTGCTTGCCTGGCAAATGCAAGGGCCTGAGTTCAATCCCCAGTTCTGGAAAAAAACAAAAACCAAGTACAGCTACTGGTCCAAAGTGATGCAGTGATGAAGTGGCCCAGAGTCCCTGTCTTAGCCATTAGACTCTTATGGTTCCTCAAAGCAAGCAGGCCAACTGGAGTTGGGTAGAGCCCACAGACTTACACAAGACACACAGACTCAAGAATTACTGGGTTTTGCCTGACTGGCAAGTGCAAGGTCGTGAGTTTGAACCCTGGTCCCGCAAAAAAAAAAAAAAAATTACTGGGTTGGGCTGGGTGTGGTGGCGCACGCCTGTAATCCCAGCACTTGGGAGGCTGAGGTAGGAGGATCAGTGCAAGTCTGAGACCAGCCTGGGCTTCAAAAGTGAGCTCAAGGCCAGCCTGAACTGCATAGCAAGACCCTGTCTCAAAAAGACAAAAACAGACAAAAAAAAAAAAGTTACTGGGTAGACTTGCATATGAGCAGATAGCCACATGTAAAGGTGGCCAATCTAAAAAGATGTTCAACTGCTCCTATAATCAAATAAATGCAAAAAATTTTTAAAAATTTAAAAAATTAAAAAAAATTAAAAATAATCAAATAAATGCAAATTAAATTGTGATGCCATTTTTTACCTATTAGTTTGGCAAAGAATGTCTTTTAATGGCAATTTCCACTACTGGTGAAGATGTGTATAAAAGAGGCTCTCTTATGCCTTGCTTCTTCAGAGTATAAACTAATACATTTTAGAAATAGTAAAAACTTCAATAATGCATATGCAAGGCCAGGGATATAGTTCAGTGCCACAATTCCTGCCTGGCAAGCGCAATTTCCAGTAGCAAAAAAAACTGTTCAAGAAAAAAAATGTATGTGCCCAGCCAGGTATGGTGGTATGTCTATAATCCCAGCACTCTGGGAGGCTGAGACAGGAGGATCACAAGTTCAAGCCTAGTGTAGGCAACTTAAATCTGTTTTAAGATAAAAACAAAAAACAGCTCAGTATGTAACACAGTGCAACAAGCCTGGGTTTAATCCCTACTACCCCCCCACACACACATACACACATTACCACCACCAACAACAAAAGTGTGTTTTTGGCCTTGCACTTTCACTTCCATGAAGCCAGAGCAAGAAAACAGGTGAACACCTCTACCTTCAAGGACATGTATAACATCTAGTTTATTAAAAAAAAAAAAAAAAAAAAAGCTGGGAACATGTGTCTAACAATAAGAGATTAACTAAATATATTAGGTTACTTCCAAGTGATAGCTTATACACAACCATTAAAAATAATAAAGCAGGAGCCAGATGTGGTAGCACATGGTTATATTCTCAGCACTCACAGCTGGCAAGATAGCTCTGCAGACTAAGTGCCTGCTTACGAAAGCGCAGGGACCAGGGCTCAATCCCTGGCACCACATGCTGCACCCTAGGTGCACTGAGCTGGCCACAGAGACCAGGCATGGTGGCACATGCTTGTAGCCCCAGCACTGGAGATCCTGAAAGCAGGAGGGTCACTACAAGTCCAAGCTGTGTAGTGAGACCCTGTACCACATACATTTAAAAAAAAAAAAATCCCTGCACTCAGGAGGCTGAGGCAGGAGGATCTCAGTAGACAAGCCTGGGCTGCACAGTGAGTTCAAGGCCAGCCTGGACTACATAGGAGATCCTGTCTCAAAAAGACAACAAAAAAGATTTATTTATTTTTTGTTTTTAAATTTTTTTATTTTATTTATTATTTTTATTCTTGTTTCAGAACTTTTGTTTGTTTATTCACTCATTTTTATGGCCAGCTCAGCCCGCCCCGAGGTCAGGGCTGGTGCAGCATGTGATGCCCGGGATCGAACCGCGGTCCCTGAAGCCGCCCAAGCTTCCCCAAGCAGGAGCTTTAGACCACTGAGCCATCCCGCCGGGCCCCAAAAAAAGATTTAAAAAAAAAAAAAAAGATAATGTAGAGCTGAGCATGGTGGTATGTCTATATTCCCATTATTGAGAAGGCTGAGAAAGGAAGATCACGAGTTCAAGGGCTACGGTAATGACATAATGAGACACTGTCTCAACACACACACACACACACACACACACACACA
>PVJA010006736.1:0-71806 GCA_004027025.1 Myocastor coypus
AAAAAAAAAAAAAAAAAAAAAAAAAAAAAAAAAAAAAAAAAAAAAAAAAAAAAAAAAAAAAAAAAAAAAAAAAAAAAAAAAAAAAAAAAAAAAAAAAAAAAAAAAAAAAAAAAAAAAAAAAAAAAAAAAAAAAAAAAAAAAAAAAAAAAAAAAAAAAAAAAAAAAAAAAAAAAAAAAAAAAAAAAAAAAAAAACCTCCTAAGCAATCAATGGGTAATAGGCAAAAATAAACAAGAAATTAAACGATACCTAAAAGAGAATGAAAATTCAAACACAACTTACTGGAATTTTTGGTATGCAATGAAAACAGTTCTCAGAGGGAAAAATATAGTGCTGAACTCACACAATAGAAAAACAGAATGAGAACAAATAAATACCTTAATGCTACACCTCAAGCTTCAAGCAAACGAAGATTAAGCTAAGCCAAAAGCCTGAGGAAGGTAGGAAATTATAAAGATTAGAGCAGAAAATAATGTAATTGAGACAAAGAAAACAGTAGAAAGAATGAATGATCCGAAGAGCTGGTTCTTTGAAAGATTAAATAAAATTGAAAAACCCCTAGCCAATCTCATCAAAACTAAGAAAGAAAAAACTTAGATTCCAACAATAAGGAATGAAAAGGGTGAAATTACTACAGATTATTGGAAATACAGAAGATCATCCATAGCTATGCTGAAAATCTTTATTCTCACAGAATGTGAAGCACAGAAGAAATGGACAGATTCCTAAATAGGTACAAATTACCAAAACTGAATCAAGAAGATATAAAAACTCCAAATAACCCAATATCAGCCAAGAAAATTGAAAATGCATAAAAAAACTTACCAACAAAGAAAAGCCTGTGTCCTGATAGATTTACAGCTGAATTTTACAATAAATTTAGAAAAGGTTTAATTTCAATACTCCTTGAACACATCATTTGATAAAATTCAAAAGGAAGCAAAATTTCTAACCTCATTCCTGGAGACAAGTACTATAATGATACCAAAACCATAGAAAGACTTAACCAAAAAAGAGAATTATACACCAATTTCTTTAATGAACATAGGTAGAAAATCCTTGAGTTACTTTATATACAAGGACACGGTGTGGTTGAAGGCAAAGGACTCAAATGGACACACCACACAAATAGTCACCAGGAGATCTAGGGTGCTTTGTTATTGTCAGGTAGAGTGGGTTTAAAATTTAAAAAAATAAAAATACAAGAAACAAAGAAAATCCTCAATAAAATATTAGCAAATAGAATGCAGCAAATCATCAGGAAGATCATATATCATGACCAACTAGAATTCATCCCAGTGATACAAGGATGGTTCAACATTCATGAATCTATAAATGCAATATACTGTATCAATAGAGCCAAAAACAATAACCACATAATCATTCTCAATAGATAAAGAAAAAGATTTTGACAAAGTTCAACACTCATTCATCACCAAAGCCCTACAGAAAACTGGAATATGTAGCCTGTATCTCAATCTGATAAAAGCCATCTATGACAAAATAATAGCCAGTATCCTAAATGGAGAAAATTTTTACTCTAAAATCAAGTATAAGACAAGTATGCCCACTCTCACCACTCCTATTCAATATATTAAGGTTTATTAAAAGTAAGCATTAATGTTTAATTATTTGACCAGTTATACATTCCTAAACAACAGATTTGATGATGAGAATATATAATACAACAGCCATTGTTAAATTTTTATTCTTGTTTTGAAATTCTATACCAACTATACTGTTGCTTCTCCTCTATTTCTGTCTCTGTTTCCGCTATTTGTTTTTTCACTCTTTTAAATAAACTTTTTTTAAAAAAAATCCCATAATGGTAGGGAACATCTGAAACACATGCTATCCTTCCCGTACAGTAAATGTGACCTGAACATTTATTTTATTATTTTTAATTTTTAAACTATACTTTCAGGGCTGGCCAAATAGCTCAGCAGATTAAAGTACCTGCAAGCAGGCACAGGGGCCAAGGATTCTATCCCCAGGCCTGCTGTGCTGGCCCTGCCCACAGGGTGTGCTGAGACAGCAATTGAGACCGGGCATCATGGCATTTGCCTGTCATCCTAGCTCTTGGGAGGCTATAAACAGGTGGATCACTGTAAGTCTAATCCAGTAGTGAGACCCTGAACATCCTGTAGACTCCTCCCTAGAAAACACAGAAAAGAATTTTTAAAAGAAATAAAAGTGAAAATAAAAAACTCTGCTTTCATTCAGACTGCACTTATTAACTTTTTCCTTTTGCATAATTGATCTAGAAGGGCAGTATTAGTTTTAAAAAGTGTTTGCTTTTATGGTACCTATTCATTTACTGTATGTATCCAGTTTAGAAAGGGCAATATAACTTCTCTTTCAGTTTGGTTTGAAATTACAGCTTCATGAAAGAATAAACAGTGAAGCAAAAATAAACAAAAAAGACCAATGTCCTAGCTTTGAAGCTGCCCCTTCTCCTGTCACACCCAGGTTGCTCCCTAACCTAGCGTGACAACATTAATCTCAACCACTCAGTTCTGCATCACTCCAATGGGCCACTGTCAGCGTGGGCATTGTGACACTAGGGATGCACAGCCTTCTCCCTGCTCATGTGCGGTTTCTCTCAGGGCTTGGAGCTTTCCAAATTGGATATGGTCAGCTGCCTTTACTAGTGGACTAGAGAGTCAGTTCTGAAAATCATTCATCTCTGTGAACTCAAAGGCACACCATTAGCAAAGGTTCCTGTGGTGCTTTCAGTACTCAGGGACATAGAGCAGATAGACATATAAGCAAAGCCCCTCTCATGCTGATAGGATCGTAATGTACCCGTTATTGCACTTAGCCCATAACTTTTGTGTTCCTGCTGGATTCAAAAGATGTATCTGAAAAGGAGTTACGAGGGCCATCCAGTCCATGAAGGCTGTGCACGAAGCCTCCTACACAATACAGGCAGAGGTTAAGTGGCACAGCGGAAGGGAGCTGACGTATCTCTCTTCAGGTCATAAGAAGAGCAGAAAAATGAAAACAGTACTTTTCCTTAACTTACTTATTTTTGGAGTCCATATGTACAATCTATCCATAGCTTTTGTTAATTTTTTGTGCTTATTTTTTAAATTTGCTTTTCTCTGATTTTTTACTTTGGCTAAATATGATTACATACAACACAGCACAAGCAATTGCTTCCTGACTAATAAAGAAATACACAAGCATACACAGAAGCAAGAAAAAAATGAGTCCCTTAGCTCAAAAATGTCTGTAAAGATAGGGCAGATCTCCTGGTATTTTCTTCCAGAAAAGTTGGCTTCCAATTAAATCAATTTTCGGAAGCGCGGCTTCCTTTCAGCAATAAAATCTGAGGAAAGGCAGATGGGATAAAGACAGACTACTCTACTGTGCAGAGCTAAGTTTAGGCTGTATTTTTTTTTTTTTTCAGATTTCTGGGTTTGAAGGAGAATTAACAGAAGAAACAAAGTTCTGCCTCAGATTTAGGGGTTCCTTAACCAGTCTCATGACAATAGCAATACTGACAAACATTTCTAACTGCATAAAACAACAGCAACTACACTGCTGGTAACATAAATCTTTGTACACAATTTTCCTGTGAAAGGCCAAACAAGAGCTCCCCGAGAAGCCAAGCTTTTGCTTAAAATTCGGTTATCGTTATTTTCAGAGCAGATGGGGCTAGAGTTGATCTCCTGCCTCCTCACAGGGAGAAACTGGCCAAATCTGTCACTAATTAGCGAAGCAACAACACACTGTTAAATGTCCTGCTCATCCCATCTGTAGGCCAAAGCCCGAGTGGCCAGCGAGTCACCATCTGAGACCATGTCTCCATCACCCAGCATCCTACCTGTAAGTGGGGATGGCAGAGGGAGCCCAGGGCATGGCCTGAGTGTCCTATTTTCCACTTTTACTCTGGCAAAGGAAGTACCAGCATTGCCCAGGAAATAATAAAAGTATTTTTGTCTTACCCCTATTTTTTCTTACTTCTCCTAAAAAGTAAAGCTAAGATTTTTGTTTGTTTGTTTCAACACAAGAGTGCATGTCTGTGTCCATGTAGTGATTTTCTGGAGTGCATGTACTCATTCGGAATTTTTCTCTTGCTTTATGCCCTTTGGTGGAGGGACAAGGGTTGCCTTCCTACCAGGTTCCTCTGTGTGCTCCCCACATTCTGTTCTCCTTTTCTGTGCCCCAATGTCAGATCAACAGTGACAGGGCCTTTGAGTTCTCATGTAGCCACTGGGGCCCTTGTGGTCCTCAGAATGTGATCAGCTCTGTGAAATCCACAAAGCAAAGACTTACGTTTTTAAAGTTCCTTTTCAAATGCATTACCATGAATGGAGACATTGCAACAAGTTCAGCAGCAATACAGAGGGGCAGCTGCTCTTCTCTGTTCAGAGAGAAAGAAACTCAATTCTGCTTCAGTTCGTGTGCGCATGTGTGTGTGTGCATCTGCATGTGCATGTGTGTGTGTGCCTGTGTGCATGCATGTGTGCACACACATGTGCGCGTGTGTGTGCATGTGTGTGCGCGTGCCTGTGTGCACACACATGTGCATGTGTGTGTGCGTGTGTGTGCGTGCCTATGTGCATGCATGTGTGCACACGCATGTGCGTGTGTGTGCATGTGCCTGTGTGCAGGCATGTGTGCACACACATGTGCATGTGTGTGCATGTGTGTGTGCATGTGCATGTGTGCAGGCATGTGTGCACACACATGTGCGTGTGTGTGCATGTGGGTGCGCGTGCCTGTGTGCAGGCATGTGTGCACACACATGTGCATGTGTGTGTGCATGTGTGTGTGTGCGTGCCTGTGTGCAGGCATGTGTGCACACACATGTGCGTGTGTGTGTGCATGTGCATGCACGTGTGTTTGCACGTGTGTGTG
This sequence comes from Myocastor coypus, assembly GCA_004027025.1. Lineage (NCBI taxonomy): Eukaryota > Metazoa > Chordata > Mammalia > Rodentia > Myocastoridae > Myocastor > Myocastor coypus. Next base: position 4,866 of record PVJA010006736.1, read on the forward strand.
AGTGTATGTGGTGTTTAGGGAGATTTCAACCTTCACAATTTACCTTACAACTTGCCCAGAACTTTTTAGTAGCTTTTTTTTCTGCAACAGCATATTCAAAATGTTAAAATATATTCTATTAGTATAATCCTAGTAGAAGCCTTATGCTATGTTCCAAATTAAAATCCCTCGCTACTTATAATTAGCTCTTGGAATTAAAACCTTGGATTTCTAAGATTTAATATTTTTGAGCAGAACAGATTGGTTGTCTTTGTCTCTGTAAACATGGAGAAAAGCATCTCCCAACATTAGTACATTTGTATCTGAATTCATAGCCATCAGTAAAGGGGGATAAAAGCAAAAGCAAACAATTAAAGTAAGTTGGATGATAATAAGCTAACATTTGTCAGCTATTTCATCTGAGCCTGACACTGTGCTAAGAACTTTATGCTTATTATTTTATTTAGTTCTCAGGGCAATACTGCATCTGATACTTGTATTCTCCTTGTGTTGGAGCTAGAACGGGAGATAAGAGGGGTTCAGTAACTTGCCCGATGTCACACAGCTAGTGAGCAGCTCAGGTAGGTCCACTTGCTCTCAGGACTTGAACATTGAGCAGCTGCCCATCTACCTTTGACAAATGGCAAAAGCCTGTCTGCCTAGAACTTTCTAAGGGACAGCTTGTTTAGGTGACAAGGAATAAAGGCCACACTGGTGCATCTGCCCTGGCCCATCTCTGCCACTTTGGACTCAGGAGTACAGATGCAGCCAGAGATAAGTTCCATTCGAAATAGCTGGTCCAGCTGTGTGGGACATCAGACCTCGCTGGAGCTTGGCTCTGTCTACTTCATTGTTAGCCAAACTCTTCTGTACTACTTCTGATGACAAATATTCTGGGACAAAATTTAGTGATCATGCAGAGCAAAAAGTCCAAAATATTTATGCAGAAAACCTATTTACAGGGTCAATGATATGAACCTGCTTGTCTTGCTATCATGGGAAAGGGGCAAGTTTAGTGTCATCTTAAGTCGAAAGGCATCATAATGAAGGTAAGGAAAGGGCAAAATTATTTTGCTACTTTAGCCCAGGATTTCAATGTTCCAAAACAAATTATCCCTGAAAAGACCTGGAATTGGCTAATGGGGCTGACTCAGGCTTCCCCACAGAGACGAGAGAGAAGTGTCCCTCTGAATCTTTAGAAGAAGCAACTTTCCTAGAGTTTTCCCCTTGATGCTTAGGAAAAAAAAGCCCCTGAAATAAGTTAAAGGCAGACACAAACAGGCTCTGCAATCTCTTTCTATCCTCTTGCAGGCAGTTAAAAATGCCTCCCTTTCTTGAAATGTGCTCAGTAAAGGAATAAACAAATTGTAAGAGACCATTTATTTAGGGATCTCACAGCACCACTAAACTTCCCTGTGGCAGAGTATCTGTGACAAGATTCAGTCCTCAGACACCACAGAAGGGAATCCATATTCATAGGAAAGCGCTGCCTCTTATGACAAACTGTCCCGCCAGCCACAGTCACTGTTTACGGGAGTTTGTCCCGGTTCCGGCTACATCACCATGTTTATGCTGAGGACCCACCTCTTTTGTCTTGGAAAGTCTTGTCACTGAATAAAGCAATAGCGCTTATCTTTTACACAACTCATACCGATGGCTAGGGACCACTTGGCATGGGCGCCCTGCTTGCCATGAGCAGCCTTGGTACTGAAAGCACTGCCTTCTGCCAAGAGCTCCAGCGTCTCCTGTCATGAACTATTAATTCAGAGATCAGTCTTCACGTTGGCAGCCAACCACCAAACCCACAATGCTGTGCTTAATTTGCTTTTGGAAGGTAGACTGCCTTCTCCTCTCTGAGCTGTGGGAGAGGGAGGCCTTGCTGTGTCACCCCAGAAAGCGTCCGTCTGTCCCAGAGCTTGAGAAAGGAAGAGCCCTTTGCCCGGTCCTCACTGGCATGCCTGATCTGCTCCAGCCAGCCTTACCCAAAAATTGAGGACAAGATAAATACAGCTGACTGCACCAATGCTGGAGGGAAGTTTGGCTCTATCCTTCAAGCTCAAAGCTTTCTATTAACAAGCGTTAATACAGGCTCCCGGCAGCTTGCTTATTTGCACAGGAAAAACAACACACTGCTTTCTTGGCAACTAGCGAGATTATGTAGCAGGGCAAGAGCTGGTGCCTATAATTTTCCTGTGCTGTATGTGTCTTGCTTCTCTCTCAGTGGACCAATTTTGTTGGTGTGGGGGGACCCACGCCGAGGCTGGAGGGGTTGGCTCTCCGTCAGCTTTAGAATTCAGCTTGCACCCGGTGAAAATTGTATTTTTCTTGGTTGCACAAATTGATTCAGAAGAATTGTGTGAGAATTGCTAGATGTTTGCTGGTATTGGAGGACCCAAAGCTTTCTAATTCCTTTGGCATTCCAGCTTGGCAGGATGTGGCTTCCCTCGGAAGATGCCCAGTGATTGGATAAGCCTGACTGACAGAGGATCGTATTGGGAAACTGGTCAGCAGAAAAAGTGACCAATTTCTGATGACATCAGTTAAGCCTGACCAACCCACAGCTGGGGGTACTATTCCATCGATTCTTCAATTTATATGCAAGCTTTTGAAGAGGCTGACTAGTAATCTTACCCGTCACCTATAGCCCAGCCACAACCAAAAGAGCTTTGTAGAGAAGTGTCACTTTAGCAAACTCAAATGAAAATTATCCAAGTATTTTTGTGTATTGAGATAGTAAAACATTTTGGGACAGGAATAGTCTAAGCATACCATCTCAAACTAAGAGAAGATACTGGTAAGGAAAGCTTTGTACACACAGTGTTTAAGTTTACCAAAAAATTCCAGGACAAAGATTATCTCATTTGCTTTTCATAAGTAAAATATGTAGTACATAGGATGAGTAGTATTATGTCATTTTACATGGAAGACAATTTGTTAAATGATATAACCCTTTTTAAAGAAGTAAATATACCCATTTGACCATCACTCATGTCAATGACAGCACCACCACCTTAAAAGGTCCTCTTTTCTAAGTACCCTACTACTCTGAAGTTAACCACTGTTTTGACCTCTTCACCATAAATTATTTTTTTCTTTAGTTTCATATAAATAGTATCATTCAATACATACTCTGCCTTAATTTTGTCCAACATTATGAATGTGAAGTTTGCTCCTTTGTAGGACATGTCAGTATCATTGAATAGTTTTCTATTAGCTGATAATGCTACATTTTATGTAACATATAATATAAAGGAAAAAATAGTTAATTGATTATATCAGAAGAATCTTAGGACCAAATAGTAAGCCTTGCTATGTCACAGATGTGGACGCTATAGGTGTCAAAAATGAAAAGAGATGACATCACGTGGTAGCCATTTAATTAGTATTTGGGGGAAAATTTTCTCGGAACTTCTCGGAAAGTTCAGATGCTTCATCATAGTTATTACCTGTAAGTATCTTGTACCTGGCTACCCAAAGTCTACTCCCCACAAAGGCCGTGTTGACTGTCTTTTGGGCATGTGGAAAGAATGTGAAACATCTAATTCAGATCAGGTTTCTGAGCCCTTGAAATATGACTGGGTCGCACAATTGACAGATCGAATTTTTCCCACCTGTAACCATAACCACCACACAGTGCCATCTTCATGGACCCAAGATGTTCTCTCATCCGGTCAGTGGTATGAATCACTAAAGAGCAGCTTCCTTCACATGGCCCATGTTGCCATATGCCAGACTGCTGAGGTGGGTAGAACTATCACAGGCAGTCCTGAGGCTGAGCTCTCCAGGGAGTCAGGACAAGATAAAAGCCCATTACAACTGTGCATGTGTTAGGGTTCAGGTCTTCAGATAAAGCTGGAATGACCAGGCCTGAGATAAGTGGTAGTACTTGGTCTAGTGAAGCCAAGGTAGACCTCAGCCTGCTCAGTGGGTGACCAAGACCCTTGGACTTATCCCTTTTTGAGAGTTGTTTTGTTCTTTCCATATACACTTGCTATGTGACTTATTTCCCTATTCGGTCAGTATTACCTAAGCAGCTCCGCTTACAATCTTATTGTAACATTGTAGCTGTAACTTTTGTTGTGCTAATGTGGTTGTAAAACTTCCCTTGAGAAGTAGCAACCCTCTAAGGACCCTTCCTGCCTCATAGGAGCTGTATCTCTCCCTCTCAAGAAATATTTTCCTACTCGTTTTTTCATTATATATATTTTTTCATTTGTAAGTTTATTGGTACAATGAAGATATACATACTGGTGACGTTCAACATAGGCACTTCTCACCTATGCATGATCTATTGTGCCTCCTCTTTTCTCCCTTCCTCCTTCCCTCTCTTTAACCCCTCTTCCCTTCCCTATTTATAAAGCTTTGCTTCCACTTTATCCTCCTTTTCTCATCTTTTCTATTCCCTTCCTTCTTTTCCCCCTCCTCTTCTCTAGTTTCTTTAGGATGATGTTTTTCCTGTTTCACAATATCTATTTTACGTTTTCATTCTTATGTACATTTCCAACTTCTCGTACCAGAGATATTTACTCATTAGTCCAATTTATTTCACTTAAGATTATGGTATCAAGGGCCAGCCAGATAGCTTAGTGGAATAACCCCTGCTTAGGCAAACACAGGGAACAGAATTTGGATCCCAAGAACTACAAGCCATACAAACCCTGTCCCGGGGGTTGACCCAAGACAGTGACTGAGACTAGGTGTGATGGTGTGCCTATAATCCCAGTGCTTGGGATTACAAATCTCAGCATTGCTAAAAACAGGCAGGTCACTACAATTCTGATCTGTGTAGTGAGACCCTGTAATCCCTATATTAAATACATAAAAAATTAATTAATTTTAATGACAAAAGATTATGTTGTCAAGGTCCATCCATTTACCTAGAAATGTCTCTCATTGATTTGTCTTTGTGGCTGATAGTACTCCACTGTAAAAAAAAAAAAAGTAAAAGATATGTCTGTTTTTATCCATTCATTCTTTGATGGGCATGTGAGGTTTTTTCCAAGATTATCTGCAAACTGTGCTGCTACAAACGTGGGCGTGCATATGTTGCTGTGTTATTATGGTTTGTGTCTAGTTGTTCCCCTAAGCCTTAGGCAGTCGTGAGGCTCACTTTTAGAGTTTGTGACTAATTTATAATCCACTAGAATTATGGATCTGAGTACTGCTGAGATTATGGGTCTGAGTACTGCTGGGATTATGGGTCTGAGTACTGCTGGGATTATGGGTCTGAGTACTGCTGGGATTATGGGTCTGAGTGCTTACCAGCCTGGGGCAGATAAGGAGGGGAACGACTTGCTCTCTGTGGCCATTTTTGCTGTTACACCTCCCTTTTGCTCTTGCTGTTTTGTTGCTTTCTGCTGCCACGAACTGCTGCCCTCTGCTATGTGCCACTGTGCCTTGGAGCCAACTGAGTATGGACTGGAACCTCCACTAACTGTGACCTCAATAAACCTTTCCTTCCTTCATTTTGGGTGTCAGGTATTTGTCCTAGCACTGAGACATGTGGTATGATGCTTTTAATTCTTTTGGGAAGATGCCAAGAAAGGGAATAGCTGGGTCAAGTGGGATCTGTAGTCCTAGGTTGTATTTATCTTTTTTTTTTTTTTTAATCTCCACACTGATTTCCATAGCTCCCACCACCAACAACAGAGTAATGTCCCATTTTCCCCGCAGCCCAGGGCAAGATAATTGCCATTTTTTCTGCAGTGACATGACATCTCAGCATTGTTTTAATTTGTATCTCATGAATGCCCAGTGATTTTGAACATTTGTTCATATATTCATTTGTTCTTTCTATACTTTTTTTCCATGTTCACAGGCTTATGTTTTAAGCAGTATTGAGACTTTGTAACCTTTTGTATGCTTTGTGTTTCTCCACAATTTACAGTTGTGCATCACAATCCAAGCAACGAGAGTTTATTGCAGTGAATAACAGAAGAAGTGAGAGAAACGTCAGGAATATTTTATGGCTGTGGAAGTTCAGATGAGATTTATGGAATATGAACATATCCCATAAGTAATGTTGTGCTGTGAACTTCCCATGGGGCACCTCCAGCTTGGCTTTCCTGAGCAGCACCATGAAGCCAGTTCCCTGCCCTGTTTGCCATGGTCTTTATTAGAAAGGCAGTGCTTACGTTGTCAGTTTTTGACACCAGAACGGAGCCCTGCTCAGGAGTGGCATCAGATGGGTACACGTCCTCCTGGGTACATGTGCTCCAGTGCATCCGTGTCCCTGGCCATCCCAGAGCTGATGTGATCTGAAGGGGACTGAAGATTGTGAGCAGCAGGGTTTCAAAGTCCCTAGGCATTCAAGGTTCTTCCAGAAGCATTAGCGTCCAAAGGCAATGATATGGTCAGCTGCAGAAAGGATCTGTTTTCCTTTTGCATTATCTTCCTCCAGAGCTGCTGCTGCAGCCACTAGAGCTTGTGCGGGAGTCCACAGTGGGCTCTTCCTCAGGCTTCAGGTCGCTCAGGGTCCCAAAAAGTGGGGCACTGGGCACGTGCTAGCACTGTCAGCAGCCCAGAGTCTAGCCTTTCTATTCTTCAGCTGAGAAGAACTGAAGAATTTGATATTGAGAATTTCATGACTTGGAGGCCTATAACACAGTTGTGCTGCGATCACTAGTTTCACGCCTAAGTAGCCGCTTAGCCTCTGTAACAATGTACTTATATCCCATGACTGACTTAGCCTGTACTTCTAGAAACCAAACTCCTGACCACACATGAGATGGCTTAGAGGAAGCGTAAGCAAAGCCACTGGCAGTGGGCACTAGAGGTCTGACTTCTCTTTCTTCCATAGGTTTTACTACTCTGTCAGCTCCCACTTCACATGCTTAGACAGCACTCTGTAGAGGTGACAGTATTGAGTGGGAGACGTGGAAGTCCACTCGGGCTCCAGCAGGAAGGTCAGGTATCCTAATGGCTGTTCCACATTCACATTGGAGTAGTCTCCCATCATTTCTTGCTCTGCTTCAGGACTTTCAGAATCAGGCTGAAAACTTGAAGGGAGGATGTTACAAAACTTGATGAAACCCGAGCTTGATGTTACATGCCGGTTATCCCAGCAGGTGGGAGGCAGAGCTAGGAAAATCACTGTCCGACCAGGGCATCTTCAGCTACTTAGCTCGACCCTGTGTTAAAGACAAAAACCGCCAAACAAAACACCAGATTTGATGGACGTTATAAATATGCCCTTTTCCCCAATTTAGATTTTCAAAGTGTCTAGACAGACAGCGCAGGGAAAAGAATGGGGCATCTCACTCTCCACTTCTGATCATCCTGTGCCGTAGGTATTACAGCCTTTTTTTTTTTTTTTTTTATGCAGTAGGATGAAACAGACTAAAAACTTGCAAGAAGTTCCCATTGAGAGGTGGGGGACTCTCCCAGCCCAACAACCATGCTCTCTTTGATGCTGGGGACCCACCACCTGCATCTTGGAAAGTTTTTGCATTGAATATAATAATAGCACTTATCTTTTACGCAAATCCTGCCAATAAATAGGGACCACGTGGCGTGTGCACCTTGCTTGCCACGGAAGCATTGGTCCTGGAAGCGCTGCTTTCTGCCAAGAGCTCCCACTTACAAATGAAATGTCAAAAGTGAGAGGGGCTTCCCAATTTGTCTCTCGGTGTGTAGCTCAGGCTGGCCTGGAACTCATGGTGATCCTCCTGCCTCAGCCTCCCAAGGGTTGGGTTGAAGGTGTGTACCTCCGTGTCTGACTGAGCAGAGGGTTATTTTGAAGAGCTCACAAATTCCAGCATGTGTGTGATCTGACTGAGACGATCACAGGTCGAGGTCATCTATCTGCAGTCCCTCCTCTGCGGGGTTTGTACAAATACAGACACTTGGTCACACCATAAGTATTCAGAATGCTGCCTGCTGCCAAGATGACTTTTAATTTATCCGTGGTCTCTGTGTGTCTAGATGTCCAAACTATTTGGCCTGCTGTTTGCTTGGCCAAAAATCTGTAAGGTAAGACTTCCGGGCACTCAGCTGGAATGTGAGCCTGCTTCTGTTGTCCTGGGGACGATTTGCTTTCAAAAACAGTTTCCATTTCATTCCATGATGGTGTCATTTGCTGCTGTTTTCTGGGCCCCAGATAGACCTCTCTGGTCATCCAAGAGGCCATTTGTACTGAGTGGGCTCAGCTTGTCAAGGTCCCTGACTCACAGTAGCCACTCTATGCTCTGCGCTGAGTTCCAACCCTCTTCTGTCAGCAACCTTTTGTGGGAAAATGGAGCCCATCCAGGGAGACCCCAAGACTCTTCCACCTGGTCCCAGATTGGCTTAAGGCTCATCTTGTGCTTCCTTTATCCCAAGGCAAGACTTTGTGTCCCTCATCTTACCAAGATAATCTTTCTGATTTCCTCTTGAGTTCATTTTATTCAAGTCTTCCCTGGGCATCTTGTCTCAAATTTTCAAGCTGGTAGTGCAAGCCCATAGTGTTTCAGTAGCTCCCATTTCTTAAAAATGTCTCGTGATCTTCTTAGGCCACTGTTTCTTAAGTTTCACAGAAGAAACCTCTATCTAGGTCAGTGGTTCTCAACCTTTCGAATGTCGTGACCCCGCAATAGAGTTCCTCATGTTGTGGTGACCCCAAACCAAAAAATAACTTTGCTGGCTACTTCAAAACTGTAATTTTACTACAGTTATGATTCAGAATGGCTTTAGTCGACCCCTGTGTTTTGATTGTTTGACCCCTGCTGGGGTCATGACCCCCAGGTTGAGAACTGCTGATCTAGTCTCCAAGAGCCTCCTGGGTGATGAGGCCACAGGCAGGACTTGAGGGGAGTACTGCATGGTGGGAGGGTGGCAGCCATTCTGCCAGTTGGAGGCCGCAGGTAGCTGTGGTCACGGGGCCCGTGGCCCTGCCTGACTCCATCCTCTCTCCTTCCTGGCTGCCATGACATGAGCAGCTTTCCTGTGCCGGACCCCTGCATTGAAGCCTTCCTCCTGGGAGCGCGAGGACTGACAACCTAGGATGCATGAGTCGCAGGAGCCCCACCCTTCTTTGAGCTGTGGGAGTGTAGTATTTTTTCCAGCAACAAGGAAAATGACTGAGACAACTGCCAAAATGTTGGAGGAGATGTTCAACTTGGTCTTTTGGCTTTTTATTTTTATTTATTTATTTTTTTTAAATAACAGGCATCTCATGAAATCTCTCACTGGTGATGTGTCCTGGGGGTTCCTACTTCCCCTAGGGAAAAGCACACTGGAGGCTTCGTGCACTTTAGCATATGCAGAGAAAAAGAGTGCTGGGCTTGGTACTGTCTGGGGAAGTCCTAAGCCTGCCTCTGCTTGGCCTGGCTAGGTGCTTTCAGGCCACATCCAGCGCGCAGGACCAGTCTGCTGAGGTGAGCTGTTATTTTTCTCACAGCTATGCTCTGCACCGGCTTCTTTGGGCAATCTGCTTACACACCCCTAAGTCTCCTCCAGCTTCTCACAGTCTTTGGCTCCTTCCTGGACTCTGCCTCTTCTCCTCCTCAGGTAAAACCAGTCTCCCAACTTCCATCTCCGTCCCTTTCCTGCTGCTCTTTCCCTCCGGCTCTGCCTCGCATCCTCCGTGAGCAGAGGCCTGGAGCCCAGGCCATGACTTCCCATGGTGCGGAGTCTCCTCACACACCTCTTCTGCTGGGAGCCCCCATCAGGCCTACATCCTCTGAGCCTGCCTGGCCCATCCTTGGCCAGCATTATCTCCAACTTGGCAATCCTTCAATTGCCCTGATCATCGCTTCTGTGCCTGTTCTTAGGGGCGCCGTAGCTTGGAGTCACTGCGGCCTCTGCAGTGCGAGATGCCATGCTGAACTTGCTTTGGCCATCCTCGTGCCGAGCGCTGCGGTTGCTGTGGTGGCTGGACCAACTGGAGTTGAAAGAGCGGGTGGGGAAAGGAAAACGCGACCGGGCGAGCGCTCGGTTTACCTAGGCTCGCTCGACCTCATCGCGGCTATACAGTGGCTCAGGGAAGGCAGCAAATGAGAACGAAAAGGGGCCAGCAGAGGAAGAAAGCAGAAAACCAGCAAGGGGACCACAGGCCGGGATGAGACAGGAGAGCCCAGCCGTGCCTTGAGAACACGCACGGGGGTGCAGTCTGTGCGGGGGCAGGGGCAGGGGAGAGAGAGGAGGCTGGGAGGTGCCTGGGCCTTCGCTTTGCCCGTGTCATCTCCCTGGCCCAGAGAATGCACCCAACTTTTTTTTTACAAGAATATTTTGAAGCTTGTTACTCACGAAGCTTTGAAATAGCTTCAAACATATAGTACCAGAAAGTGGTAGATATAGCAGCTTCAGAAGTGAACTTTAAATATAAGTGAGATAAACATCTTCAAATAAAATTAGAAAACTATGCCATGGGACATTCCTTTCATTTGCCTGATGAAACATTATAAGTAAGACACTGACCACACTGACTATAAATATCTATTGCATGAATTTTTGAATGGCCAGATGAGAACACACATGTGCTTGTTTTGCTACCATTTTATCAGAAACGGAGGACAGCAAGGTGTTAAATCCATGTGTGGCACCCCTTTTGCTCTCCTTCCTCTTCTGCTCTTTGCATAAATGGGAAAGCCAGCGGTTAATTAGGCTGAGCCCACGGCTGCCCCGAGTGCAGGCCAGGCGCTGATGAAAATCCTACAAAACAAGGCCTTCTCCACCCTGGAGGTCCCTTCTAGAGTATTCTAGGACAGCTTTAGAATCTACTCCTGCAAACTGCCTCACAAACATTTTCCACAACAGAAAAGAAGCTCACAAATGGCTATCTGTTGCCCAAATGGCTGGATGCCCACAACATCCAGATGAAAATGCAACAATGGAACTGTTGCCTGATGGCAAGACGCTGGAGCAGAGGTGTCATTTTTAGTCAGAACTCTGCAGACCAGAGCTGCAGGAACTCCAGCAAATTCCCTTTCCTCTGCTGGCTGGGCTTCCGCTGGGATCAGTAAAGCTCACAGACAGCAGAGGCAGGCGCCTATCTGCAGACAGATGAGAAGAAGGAGGAGGCTGTTCTTGGGCGCTTTGCCTGAGACGTGTTAGAAACCAGATGGTCTATCACATCCCTCTCACGCTGGCTGGTGTCTGCTTGCCAGCAAGCCAGAGGATTTAGGGTGCTAAACTTGGAGAATCGCGTCATGCAGCAGAGCAGCCCGCGGCCCAGCCCAGGAAGGGAAAGCCTTACAGGTCAGGGGCCTCAGCCCTGCGTCCATTGTTCTCCTTTGGGTCCCCCTGCACAGATAGTACCTCCCTCGAGGTGGACAGCTTTCCATCTGCTCCCCACCTGCTGGCCCCCACTGCCCGCACCAGACCTTCTCTTCAGTCACTCTGCTCCATGCGGTAGGGGTGACCTGCTTGCTGAACCACCTGGGCTGGATCGGTGGCCCACGCTGGCTGCACACCTGAACAGGCGCAGGGCAAGGGAGGGCCCGCTGCTTATTGTCCAGCTCCCCCACTGCCTGATGGCAAAAGCTCTTGTTTGTCATTTCACCACAGGCTCGGGTCCTGGGCCTCTCCTCACAGCCACTCCTGCTGGCTTCTCCTTGCTTTTGGGGGTAGGGGTGGTGAAGGTTAGCAACCCCTCCTGCCTCCAGGACCCTACTCATGGCCCCTGCAGTGTACTATCTTCTTTGATGGGACCCTAATTACAATGTGGGCCAGTGGGCTGGAAATAAAGCTCAGCAGCATAAGTGCTTGTTGCCTGGTAAGAGCAAGGTCCCAAGTTCCATTCCCGGTACCACAACAAAAACAAACAAACAAACAAACAAACAAACAAGTAAATAAAATTTAAAAATCTATCACCATCAGTGATAGATTATTGACCATTGAACTCTGTGCGGGGTTGAGGGGGCATCTCATGATGATATTCAGTGGACAAGAGCCGTGTAAGTGAGGACCTCAGAAGCCAAGCCACGGCTGAAAATGTGGACTTTAGGTTATCATTTTATAAGCATCAGTACTGTAGAGACTGCATGGAGGAGACACAGACTGGGGAAAAAGAGCAGAAACAGATTCTCAGTCCTGTGGGCATGGAGCACTTCCAGCTGTGTATCATTCGCTCAGTTTTCCTGGTTCTAATTCTCTGGGTATTCTTTGGCCACCTGCATCTTCCCATTTCATGTACAGTGCTGCTGAAAAGCTTCATGGTGCCCTGCCCAAACTGTACTGTGCTTTCTGCCACAAGAAGGGAAGAGTGGCTGCGGAGATTGTAATACTGGGGAAAACAGAACAGTTTTATAAGAAGATTGGGAAAGTCCAGTAGACAGAGAAAGACTGAAGATACACGGGATGGAAAGAATTTAGACTACAGTTATATTAACCCAGTTTCTTCCACTGTAACAGAATATCTGAGGAAGCTAACGTATGGAAAGCAAAGGCTGCTTTTGACTCTTTTGTTAAACAAATCTTTCATTTATTTAAATATTTATTTGTTTTGTACAGGGTCTCGCTGTGGAGACCCTAGACTCGTAGTGATCCTCCTGTATCAGTCTCCCCAGCGTGTGGCTTCGGTGGCCAGCACAGCACACCCAGGATTCCAAGGCTAGCATGGCATGCAGTACCAGGGATCAAACTCAGGTTGTTGCACTTGCCAGGTAGGTGCTTAGACCACCGAACTATCTCCCCAGACCTGCATTTGACTCTTGATTCCAAAGTTCCCATCCATGATTAAGTGGGGCTCTGACAGGGGCACCCACAAAGCCAGGAGGTATGGCAGAGCAGATCTCATTGCACAGCAGAGTCAGGATGCAAGCGCACACGCCCTGGTCAAGCCAGGGCCCTCATGCCTTGCAGGCCAAGACCCTAATAATCTGAGGACAGGGCTCTGCCTCTTTAAAGTCTACAGTAGCTCCCCACAGCACCACATGGCCTTCGGGGCCACCTATCTGAACCCAGCAATTGCAGCAGGAAAGATGGAGGGTTGTGAGGTTCTGCACACTGTCAAAGGTCTTGGCTTGGAGTAGGGGATGAGGGAATGCCTCTTCCAGACACAGGCGAGAGGGCTGAAGAGGATTCTAAGTGCCCTTGACTGTCCCATGAGCATTAGCTGGAAAGGGGTGAGCTCTTGCAGCTGCGTCTCTGCCCTCGTCTGTGAACTCTGACCCTTTTGTGAATAACTGTCTACCCTTGAACTTTGGGGTTGGCGACCTGGGATCTCCTCACTCTCACGCCTTTGCCTTGTGTCTCTAGGCACAGCTCTTGGCTCTTGGCCCTTGTTTGGAGCCTGGTGGCCCTGGGTTCTCTCTATGCCCAGGGTTCTGCCAGTGGCTTTGCCCCACAGAGCCTCAGCCTACATACAGCTCAGTCGCTTCTTGCTTCCAGAGTGCACCCAGGACCTTAGGCTCTCTTGGCACATTCCCTGCTGTTGCTCTAGTTTTTATCTCTTAGATAAGCTTAAAGCTTCCCTGTCAGGCTGGGAGGCCAGGGCCGCAGTGTGGTAGTAGGGATCCAGGGAGACATATGTGAAAGGGGAGGTGCAAGTGTGGGGATGCTGAGGCCCACCCTGCGCCTTCCTGTGCTGGGGTCGTCTTAGCCCAAGATGCCCTGTGTGAAGACGAGGCCTCCGGAGGCTGCTCACTCAAGAATTCTTGAGAGCTCAGCCCCATTTCCCGGCCTCTTTCTTGCTTTTGACGAAGCATGTATGCAAATTGCCTTGGCGACGTCAAACCCAAAACATTTGTACAAATTGAAAGCTTTCTGGATTCTTTGCCTTGTCTCTGAGCTTGCTCTGGAAATACTAATTAGCCAATGTAACATATGCTTCATGGTTCAAAAAAGAAAGCAAGAAAAGAGAAAAAAAGAAAGAAAGAAAGAAAGAAAGAAAGAAAGAAAGAAAGAAAGAAAGAAAGAAAGAAAGAAAGAAACAGAAGACCTCACTAAGCGCAGCTGGCTCTGATGGGAGGTATTTCTTTCTTTAAGACGCTGCAGCTAGCTGACTGCATAACCCAACAACATTTAGCAGAGAATGTGTCTTGTTCTTAAGAGCCTGGAAGAGGAGAATCTCACAGGGCAGGAATGAGACTGGCTTTGGGCTTCTGGAATTAAGAGGCTGGATTATACAAAGAGGCTGGATTATACAAAATATTCTTCTGTGCTGGAGCAAGAAGATCAGATCTGGGAGGGTAGGCAGGGCCCTCTGCAGCAGCCCGAGTGCACACCATAGCTTTTCATCTCATCCTGGTGGAGGACAAAGGTCACGCTTTCTTTCCCTTTGATGAATGACCGTGGCAGTATCCCATTTGTCTTGGGCCTGGCAGCGGCGCTCAACTTTGTGATCATGAGAATCTTCTTGACAAGAAGCCCAGGGCTCCAGGGTGCTAATTAGAGGCTGTTGTTTCTGTCCAACCACTTCACGTGTAGTTACCCACCCCAGGCTGCAATAATGCAGTATTAATGTTTCCAAAGATAGCAATACTCAAGGAGTGATCATAAGAAATTAGAAACATCTTCATTAGCCTATGGAATGATACTATACCAAGCATGGAGCTAAGTATAGAACAAAGGTCGGGCCTGCTTCCTCATTAGCATAGAAATGAAAATTGCCCTCACCCCGCCTTCCTCTGGCTCCTTAGAGCGCATGTTCCGCCTGCCTGGTATTCGCATGGGCAGCTCAGCCCTGTCTACCTGCTACTTGTAAATGGTGGTACTCTCTGTGGAACCACAGCATTTCTTTTTTTTTTTTTATTTTTATTTTTACGTATTTAGGACAGGGTCTACAGGGTCTCACTACACAGATCTGACTTGTAGTGATCCTCCCATTTTCAGCCTCCCAAGTGCTGGGATGGCAGGTGTGAGGTACCATACCCAATCTCAATTGCTGTTTCAGTGAGACCCAGGAGTGGGGCTGGCAAGGCACACCAGTGCCTAGTTAAGCAGGTGCTTTAGTCCCCTGAGCCGTCTGCCCAGCCCTATGACAGAATTTCTAGGAGGAGAAGAGCCAGTATTTCTAGAAGGAGAGGACGGGAAGCCTAGTGAGAATGTCAGGTACATGGGCTATACAAACCACAGACCTGGCAAGGTAGGAAGCACAAATCAGGACTTGGTTCTGCCTGACATGCAGGACTTGGGCTCAGGACACGCTGACACGCCGAACCAAAATTTCTTTACAATAGGAATTGGGATTCCTAGTCACTGTTTAAAAAAATGAGTTTGGGGACCAGCAATTCTCTGCTTCCCAGACACGTCTCCTAGCAACTAAGAAAAACCATGATAAAGATGGAGTCCTAGGTTCTCTGTCAAACTTCAGATGCAAAACAGAGTACAGGCTCCTTCCATCCCCTCGGTCCCTCATGGAGCTCCTCTCAGAGCTGCCTGAGAGAAAGGTGGAACATTACAGGAGGTCACAGAGGCTCTGTTGTTTAGCCGCACACCGTTTTCATAGGATTCACTATCGTGATGGACACTTTATTGAAATTCAAGAAAGCATAAGTGCACCTCTTTCTCTTCATTGGTGAATTCATTTGTTTTTGTGGCTTCTTATATTTTTAAATGTCCATGCATTTATTAAGCATATAGTCGTATATGTGCATGCTTCCCATGCAGTGCTAGATACTGTGCTAGATGTTAGAGAATAAAAGGAAAATCAAAACAAAACAAAACTGTGGTACCGGAGCTTAGAAAGGCCTTAAGTGTCTCTCAGAAAACATTGTTACATGAAAATCAAGCTGAACAGAATACCACAGTTGCTGCAGTTGTTGTTGAAGGAATTATTCACTGTATGAGATGGGGCAACTAAAGAGAAAATGGTTAACTGTGTGTGTCTGTGAGAAGCAGAAAGAGAGAGAGGAAGAAGAAGAGGAGGAAGAACAAGAGGAAGAAGGGGAGGAGGACAGGAAGGAGGAAGAGGAACAGGAAGGAGGGGAAGGGAAACAGGGGAAAGAGAAAGGACGTTTATAAGCTTGGGGCACAGGGTTGCAGGTTGGTCAGACCAGGTTCTTAGTCAAGGTGGCTCCTAAATAGAGCCTGGAGAGATACCTGCAGACAGATGGCCCAACCGCAGGGTAGGCTACAGAGAGCAAGGCCTCCTGCCATGGAGCAGAAGCCCTGCTTGTGATTAGCACCTGGAGTGTGGCTGTGGGCATCAGGTGACAGACAAGGGGGATGGCAGCGTGTCAGGAGCAACCACAGAAGGCGTCCCCCGAAGAAGATCTGGCTCTGTACTGCACTCATGCAAAAGCCGAAACCCAGGGCAGCCGTGAGCATGTCACTCTTTTGGACCAGTTGCCCTCGCCGGTGTGGGGAGCGCTGTTTGGAGGGGCTGGAGGCTGAGGCAGGCAAACCAGCAGGCTGAGGTAAGGAGCCCAATGGGGGTGGGGGTGAAGAGAGGAAATGACAGCACGGGGAGGAGGTGACACAGGAGAGGAACTCCACAGAATAGTGACCAAGGCAGCACAGGGAAAAGCATCCCTGTCAGCCTCAGGCAAGGGACAGTGGTCTCTGGGGAGCAGGAGACAGAGAGGCAGGAGACTCAAGTCACCACCCCCTCCAAAGGGAAGTGACCCCTGGCGGCAGGAGGACCAGGCTTTGAAACTCAGGGACTCTAGGTCTGTGAGCTTGGATGGGGAAACTGGCATATCATCCTTTTCACTTTCCCTCCAAAGAGTCTGGATGCCCCTGAGGCGGGCAGGCAACGGCACTCGGTGGCAGGAGCTGCACCCTTGAAGTCTGTCAGCAGAAATCCTCAGGTATTCCGTTGCCTTCCAGTTACTTCAGACATCTTGAAATCCTTCCTGCGCATGTTTACTCCTTCATCCGGGTGATGCCGTTGAGCCTGCTGCCAAACAGTATCACTTAATGTTAATAGGAAAGCGTACATACCACATCACACACTTATTTTTAATAGTTTAATAACTACGTTTGGATAGGACCCGTTTTACTGGGGATCCTTTGTCTTTCGTGTCAAATGTTTTCAAATACTACTCTATGCAGGAAGCAGGCTGCCAGATGCCTCCATGGTCTGAAGAAAGGTCAAAAACTACCAGACCCGAGCTTGAAGGCACTGGAACTGGTCAATAATTCAAGGGTTTCTGCTGAGCTATGGTATGCGGAGAAGGATGTGACCTATTCCCGAGGCTCCATAAATAGACTGGAAATGAAAGGAAATGGCTGAAGGCAAATGAAAACGAAGCCCGTGCTTGTTGGGTTCAGAAGCCTCTGGCCTCCTTCCCAAAATAGTTGGCCTTTGCAGGCCCAGCCTCCCGCTGCAATGCACTCTGGGCTGGTCTCCTTACTGCTCTTGGGAGCTGTCCACCCCCTGATGCCTACACTGGTTCCAGAGCAGGAGGACACGCTCAGAGTGAGCGGCACCTTGCACAGAATGAAGGGTCTGGGGCAATCTGGCACGAGGAGGGGAGGGTAAAGCTAATAGCAGGACGGCATCGCTGCCTCTGGGAAGATCTCCTTTTCTAAATGCGGCCTTGGCCATCACAGGGACCAGAAGGTAGATGAGGAGTGTTCAGCTTAGCCGACCACAAGATCAGGTGTAGCCATGGGCTCTACGCTGGACTCGTGAGGCTTCCCCCGGGTCCCAAAGAGTTTCCTTCCTCAGCCTCGTATAGCTCCGAAGTTGCATCACATCTCTGGCCTTCCCTCTAGCCCAGGGGTGGCAAACCCACAGCACCCATGCCACACAGGCTGCTTGGCAGCGCCAAGAAGCTTGCTGTCCTGCCCTACCTCTGTCACAGCGTTCACCTCTGCCATCTTGGGAGACCAAACCAACGTCTGCTCTGTAACTTTCAACCTTTCGCTAAAAGTTCGCTTAAAAAGTTCAAAACCCTGCAAATTCATTTCTAAGATCTGTGTTATTAAAATCCAGCTCACAAGTGCAGGGCCGCTAGAGGAAGCATTACTTAGGACCCAAAAACTAGAAACAAGCCAAAAACACATTGGGACAGAACTGGCTAATTAGCAAGGGCTCCCCTGTCCTTAGGAAGTACTTTTAAATGGTTAGAAAGAATATACCGCTGTAGACATAATTCATACTACATCATTAAATGAAATAAATTACAGACTAACATGCTTCTCGGGACTATATTTTTAAAGGAAAACTGTAAGGACTTCGATGTGTTTCTCAGTGTCTCCATGGAGAACTAAAGACGATCATTGTACTTAACATTTATTTTCAAGACTGAGAGTAGAATAAGGTGGCAGGGGCTGGCATGAGGCTGGAGGGGCGTTTGCAGAAAGAACCAGGTGAGAAAGCCACACACACACACACACACACACACACACACACACACACACATACACACACACTGCATGTATGCACACACATGCAGAGGGTTTAAACAGAAGGAACATATGAAGGAACAAAGACCCACTCCCACACAGGTTGCTCTCCTCTGGGGTCTCCTGCTGCTATCTAGGGGTTCCCACTTCCTCTCCTTTCCTCAGGATCCCCTGGGTACCACCCGTCCCAGGCAGCGCTGTCCTTCTGCTGGTTCTTCCTGTGACTCGGCCTCCATCTGTACTGCAATCTCTGTAAGCCACGGGCTGCTAGACTTCTGTGTACAAAGTGCGCCCCATAAGAGCCGCACCTCTAAGTGTGACATGGTTAGAAAAAAGCAAGTGGGGGGACCAGAAATGACCACACTGAATGCTTTCTTTTGCTCATCTGATTTTTCAATAGGATTTGTTGTCTCCTAGTATTTTACGTGTCTTCACCATGTTTAGAACCTGTCCATGTCTTTTTAAAATATTTATTTATTTGGTACAGGGTCTCACTACATAACTCAGAGTCATAGTGATCTTCCTGTCCCAGCCCTGGGATTACGGATGTGCACCATCATTCCTAGTTTTGGTGACTAGCTCAGTGTGGGATCCAGAATGGTCTGTGGTACTGGGAATCGAACCCAGGACCTTGAGCTTGGGAGGCAGGCACTTAGACTGCTGAGCTATGTCCCCAGCCTGAACCTGTCTATTTCTCCACTGGCAGCTGGAATCCATTCACTACTGTTGGTTCTGTGAACTGTTGCCACCCCGTTGGAAAACTGCTGTTCCCTGTGTCCTGAGATTACCAAAATGTGTAGGCTACCAAGAAACTCAGGCTTAAGCGTAGATGACAGAAATGAGTAAGTCCATCAAGCACATTTAAAGTGTACATGTCAACTTTATTTATGAAACTTGAAACAGAATACATGTGAATAGTAGGATGGATAACTGAATACTATATTCCTTCCAAGCAGTGTTGTACAAGAATATACATAGGAAATGGAGCTCCCTGAAGAGGTCTTGCCTAGCATGTACAAAGCTCTGGGTTGAATTTCCCAGCAATAAACAAAAACAAACATGAAAGAGGGAGAGGAAAGGAGGAAGAAGGGAGAGGAAGAGGAAAGCAAACAGAAAGGAAAGAAAGCCTACATGGCAGGGAAAACATAGACAAAGCAGGGCCAGCCAGATAGCTCAGTGGACTAAAACGCCTGCTCAGGCAGAGTGCAGGGTCAGGGTTCGAGTCCCGGCATGCTGTGCCAGCCATGTTCCTGGGGCATGCTGAGACTGCAACTGAGATTGGGTACAGTAGTGGCACTCGCCTGCAATCCCAGCACTTGGGAGGCTGAAAACAGGAGGATCACTGAGTCCTATTTGCACAGTGAGACCCTATAGGTCCTGTAGTAAATACATAAAATAAATAAATATAAAACTAAATAAAACAAGCAAATAAATAAATGAATAAATAAATAGCAAACATGGACAAGCCAGGTGTGATGGCGCTAGCCTATAATCCTAGTACTTGGGAGGCTGAGGCAGGAGGATCGGTGTGAGTTTGAGACCAACCTGGGCCACAAAAGTGAGCTGAAGGCCAGCCTGAACTGCAAAGTGAGAACCTGTCTCAAAAAGACAAAAAAGAAAGAAAGAAAGAAAAGAAAAGAAAGAAAGAAAGGAAATAAAAGAAAAGATGGACAAGCAATTAAACCAGCAATGCTTATGGCTTGTCAGGACAAAAAAGTAACTTCCACAGGTATTTGAATTCATTATGATTCTATTAAATTACATTTCAGTACATTATGATTTCACCTGTGTAATTTAAAGAGGCTACAGCCATGTGGGGTAAATGAAATTGGAAGGGGCTGGTTTCCCACGGAAGTGGGTGGGGTGGGAGTCGCACCACCTGGGTAGAAGCACAGGAAAGCAACCCTGGCACTTTGGAAATGTCCTGCCTCTTTACCTGGCAGTGGTCACCCTGGTAGGCAGGTCTACAAAAGCGGATCAATGGCACGCTCAGTATCTGTGCGTTTTTCTGAATGCCTCACACCACAGCACGCAGGTGCACAAGGCAGGTGTTCATATATGTGGCTCATTACAGTATCCCTGCCACCCAAGGGACCCAGGCCAGAGTACACGCTGGTGGTCTAACCCCTGTCAGTGGCCCGAGTCCTTGGACTGGCAGATTCCCAGCTGCCTACGCCTGAGAGCAACGTTGCCTCGGCAGGACAGGACACATGCAGCCGACTGGCCAGGTCGCAGTGCCCAGTGCTATGATCCTGCGCTCAGCCATTCTTGTTCCTCTCATCTCACACACCCCACATCCTGTCCCACTAACCCATCCCTGCCCTCCCCATAAACGACCCAGCTCTATAAGCTGGACTGGGGCTTTCCTTTGGGATTACTCCAAGAAGTCCCACCCAGAACTCCAAATTCAGGCTTATTCTTTTCTTTCTTTTTTTTTTTTTTTTTATGTATCTGGTACAGGGGCTCACTGCACAGCTAGGACTCATAGCGATTCTCCTGTTTTCAGGCTCCCCAGCACTGGGATTATAGGCATGCACCACCATGCCCGGTCTTGGCGGTCAGCTCAGCGTGCATACAGTATGGGGGATCGAACCCTGGTATTGCACTTGCAAAGCAGGAACTTAGACCACTGCACTCTCACCAGTCCAGGGTGGTTTATTCTTTACTCCTCTCATCGCCATTTACTAACAGGTGCCAAAAAATAATTTTTGAATGAGCCAAAATATAAAAAATAAATAAAAAATAAAATAAAAAAAACCAAGTATGAGTTTATATCCTACTTTTTTCCTACATACAAATCCATACTTAGTTTTGTTTATCTGGTGACTCTCAGTTAAGAGTGTAAAGAGAAGCTCAGAAAGGTGATATGCCTTGGTCAAGATAACCCAGTAAGTTAGAGGGTCCAGTACACTCCAAAGAGTGCTCTGAGACCCGCTGCTTCCAGAGACAGGTGAGGAGGATAGGGATGGGGTGTGAGCCCAGAGGAGGACAGATGGGCCAGCTGTGGGTCTAAGATCCATGTGTATAACAGAGGAGGAGCCAGAGCAGGGATGGCCTGGGCTCTGGGCACAAGGAGCTGCCGCTGGGCCCGGCTGTGCTATGTAGTTCCCTGGGCAGAGTACTGCATTCGTATGCACTGAAGTGCCAGAGCCTGGAAACTCATATTCTGTGGGAATACTTTTAGGCAACAGACAAGCAAGTCAGTCCAGAGGAAGCCAGCCTGGGCCACGTGTCTCTTGGGCCGGAAGGACTGAGTGCTGTGACAAGCAGGGGAGGATGTGCAGAGGTTTGCTCCCTGGGCTCTGCCTCCTCTTCCGTTTGAACAGCCCAAGTAAGTCCCTTACAAACACAGTCTCAGCAGAAAGAAACGTTCCTGGTTGGCTGTCAAAACACAGGCAGGGCGGCTCTGGGCCCAACCTGTGGGCCCTGAGACCATCACAGGTGGAAAGGTTGGAAGAGGACTCAGCAGAGACTGGTGGGACACAGCCCCTGGGCACAGCAGGGCTTCTGAAGGGAAGAAGCCCTGCCAGAGTGTTTGGCCACAAGCTCCACTTCTTTGTGTTTGCCCCCTCTGAATCTCCATGCTGAAGGTGGGAGAGAACACAGCTCAGAAGCCCTCGAGAGCTTCGCCCTTTCCCTCCTGCTCTGCATTTTCAGTTCTTCATCTGACCCCTTGTCTACGATGTGCTGCGAAGTGCACGTGGGGTCCCTGCTTCTCTCCAGCCCCAGCTCTTCCTCCCCTCCTGGAACCATCACAGCTACCTAGACTGTTGAGGCATCCCCTAACCACCCTGTCCTTCCACCTTTACCTTCTCAGTTCATCCCAGGTCCACATTGTGCTGGTGGATGGAGCCACTCATACCTAGAAGAAAGGTGCAAGGCTCACAGGCCTCAGCACTTGGGGACCTACTGGAGAATTTTCGGACTTCATGTCACTCTCTCTCCACCACCCTTGCTCCTGAAGACCCCATAGGAAGGTGCCCAAAATTGAAAAAGAAAGCTCCTTCCACTAAGTTATAATTTATATACTCTACAGCTTCGTCATCAGACGTGTACACTCCAAGACTTTTGTGTATGCAGATTTGTGCAACAATCCTCACAGTCAACTTTAAAACATTGCATCCCTCCCTTCAAATTCTGTACTCATTAGCAGTTATTTCCCATTCCCACCCCCAACTTCCTTAGCCCAAGGTAACCCGTAAGTTACTCCCTGTCTTTATAGATTTGTCTGGTGTTATTTTTAGCGCGGGAGCACACCAAACTCCTTCCTGCGTTAGACCCTTGTAAATGCTATTTCCTCTGCCTTGAAGGCTCTGCAGTCCACTCTCAGGGGCTTCCTGATCCAGCTACTTAAAGTTTTTGAGCAAGTCAGCACGCAGAAGGTTCTGGACCGCCAGACATTCCAGAGTCCAGGGTTTTGATCAGAGTGCTCACTGTAGGCCTCTACAGTGAGTAGCTGTTGGTTTTTCAGCTTTACAATTGGTTTTAAGCCTACCCAAGACAATGGCTGTATTTCTTCTTGTCTTCTGTTCTGTTGTTAGTGCATATAGGAGACCTGATACTTAGAAGACCCAAAATAAATACCTGGTGAATGAATGAATGAATGAATTAATTAATTAATATAACAAGAAAATAAACTGATATTGCCTGGAATTAAAACCACTGTGTCAAGGCCAGGCAAATAGCTCAGTAGATTAAAGCACCTGCAAGAAGGTGCAGGGGCTGGTGGTTCAATCCCTGGGCCTGCCCTGCCGGCCCCATTCCCAGGGCTCGATGAGAAGGCAATTGAGATTGGGCATGGTAGCACACACCTGTGATCCTAGCTCTTGGAAGGCTGTAAACAGGTGGGTGGATCACTATGAGTCCTATCTAATAGTGAGACACTGAATACCCTGTAGACCCTTCCCTAAAATATGAAAAAAGAAAAAAAGAAAGAAAGACCAGTGTCTGTTTCAACTAGCAAATATGGCAATGTACCACCATCTTACCATTTGAATCTTCTACTGAAATGAAAGAGGATTTCTGTTCAAAACTTTATTTGTTTATGTATTTGATATAGGGCCTTGCTTCGGTGGTCAGACTTGTAGTGATCCCTCTGTGCTGCCTCCCCAGTGCTGGGATTAAAAGCCTACACCACCACACCTGGTTTCAGGACACAGCATACCCAGGCTTCTGGGGCCAGCACCACATGTGGTACCAGGGATTGAACCTGGGTCCTTGTGCTTGCTAGGCAGGTGCTTAGACTGCTGAGCTATCTCCCCAGTGCAAAACAGGAACTTCAGATCAACATTTACCTCTCTTTTTTTTGTTGTTCCAAAACACAGTAATGACTTGAGCAAACTTTAACAGTTGGCCTGACGCAGTTTTGCACTTATTTCAAGGCAAGAGTGATCAGTCCCCAGTTGCAATGTTGTTGCAGAGCACTTCTGTGTGAACAGCGAGATGGCATTTGGGATACCTTCCTCCTTTCCCTAGAATAGCATTGATTGATTGCTATTTCTTTCCCTGGGTGTCAGGAGCAAGATGATCACTGCCACAGCAAAACTCTCTACCACATCTCCTCCCTCTTACAGAGGATTCATTTAACATCTCCTTGGGGCCAGTGAGATAGCTCAGCGGTCTAAAGTGCTCGCTTAGGCAAGCTTAGGCAAGTGTATGGTAACCACAGTTGGATCCCTGGCACCACAGGCCATGCCAGCCTCACTCCCAGGGTGGGCTGGGCAGGCCATCAAAACAAAACAAAAAAGTCTCCTCGGTGTAAACCCCTGCACAAAGACCACCCTCTTTCCCCAAGAGCATGATCTGTGATTCAGAGCTCAGCAAAACTGGATTGTAAACCACCAGAAGGAAAGAGTGAGTGCTACATTGGATCTGCCATACGCAGCTCTCCTGCCCCAGCCACATGCATGGCAGAGGAGCTTGCAAAGAGCAGCTTGTGAGCATCTCCTGTAGCAGTGGCAATGGAGCAGACGCCGCCTCTGTCTTGCTTTCCTCCCTCTTTCCCCAGGGCCCTTAATTACCTGCTTTTCCCTGCTGAGCTTTCCAGCTGCTCAGGTAGCTCAACAACAGAGACCGTCCTTCTGATCGATGAATTTGCTTCTCCACGATGCTGTTTTGTGAACCTGCAACATGTGCTGCATTGGATTCTTGGGGACAGCAGCCCAAGAACCCCCGGTTCCTCTCACCCCCCTCAGTGGGTCCTGGCCTCCAGCCCTGAGCTGTTGAGCCCAAATTTCTAATGATCCCCAGAGTCAACTGTATACATCACTCACATGCTGCATTTGGTGGCATAGAGTTTTCACGCTAGAAAAATTGGCAAATGCTAAAAAGTGGAGCCTTTTTTCGACACCTGTTGTTCAATATTTCCTAATACACCATCAAACTAAGATATTAGAATTGTTCCCCACCTACCTCTCTCTTTACCAAGAGAGACGGGCCTATCTCAGGGCATAGAGTGCCTCACCAGCAGACCTTGAGGTCCTGCGTTTACAAAGTGAATGCCTTCTCCCACTTCCCTGCTGCTCCACAGCTTTCAGGCCTAAGCCACCCCCAAAATCAATTTAGAATGACCCAGGGAGTTTTGGCTCACTTATTTTGGCCAGTTTGAAGAATACATGAGGCTCCTTAACACAGACATTTTCCACTCCACAAATAGCACCACACATGCATGTTAAAATTGACGCTTGTTCAAATATATATGAGATCCACCCCTTCTCTACGTCAGGATTCTGCGGCCAAGCAACCCTTAACTCCCATGGGAAACCACCTCGAGCCCAGCCCCGTGGCTCTTTAGCACAGATACTTGAAACTTCAGATCTAGCAGAAAAGTAAAAGGTCACTAGATGCAGGGTCCTCAGTCCAGGTCACATTAACAACCACAGGACAGCTTTAAAATACTATGAATGTTTAGCCCCAACTTAGACAAATTCCACCAGAAGCACTATGGTGGGGAGTGGTTCTCAAGGACTACACGGGTGCACCCCACTCTAACTGCCTTTGGGGCTGGCTGGAAAATGGAGAAACGCACTCTGCTTGGAGTGTGACGGACAGAGCTCTGCTAGGACTCAGCCCTCCTCCCTGCTCACAGCACAGACCTTTCAGAATTACACCTTGAGAATTTCTCATCCCTGTTTGATAAACATCTGAAATGTCAGTCATAGAAACAGTTCTTCCCATAGTAGAAATTTTATCAGGCTGAATTTCATTTGTAAGCCGTGTAACTGATCTTTGATCCTGGGCAAATCATTTCCTTACTTTTTTTTTTTTTTTTTTTTTTTCAATATTTCTTTAAAATTAAAGAAAAAAAATCCATGTGATAAGTTATGGGGATGGGGATCCAGGCAAAGTGACTGATGCTTGTGATAGCTGCCAGGGAGACTGAGGCTGGAGGATCGCAAGTTCAAAGTCAGCCCTTTTCAAAATAAAAAAAATAACAAAGGCCGGGGGTGTAGTTCAGTGGTAGAGTGCTCCCAAGGGCCTGGCTTCCACTCCCAGAAGACAAAACAAAACAGTAATGTAGACAAGGCCTGGGAGATAGCTCCATGGCACGAGGGCCTGCCTGGCTAGTGCAAGGCTGTGAGTTCACACCCCAGTCCAGCAACAACAAAAAAATGTAAATAATAATGTAGACAATTGCAACTGTGCCTTACTGTGTCAACCCTGAAGCTCCATCAAACTAAATGCCTGCTAATCCATCTGTAAATATTCAGGACGTCAGGAGCCTGGGCTGAACATTTAGATCATTCAATCCCATAGTCGGGGGTGGATTGTGAAGTCTGATATCCCTGGGTCCAAACCTTAGCTCCACTATTGGGCAGTTGGAGGCCTTGAGTGAGTTATTTACTCAGTGCTGCAAAGTCCTAGCCTAGAAAATAGTTTCTACTCCCTCAGGTCGCTGTGCAAAGAGGTTGTGTACACAGGGCGCCGAGCTGCTCCGGAAGCCTTGGCTCTTCAGCTCTGTGTTAGAGCTGCCTATCATCACCTGCCTGCTGGGAGGAAATCAGTAGGAGCTGAAAGACATGACGAGAAGACTGAATTAACGTTGCTGCAGAGGACTCAGGAGTGTAGTCCTGCTCTTTGTGCTGTCTGGAGCCAAGAGAAAACTTCTCACACTAATTGAGGGCTAAAAACAGCCCATAATTTGGTGTAAAGAAACCACTATCTACACTGCCTTCCAGCACGGAACTGTAAGTTTGCACAACACTAGCTGGTAACATCCCACCTGAAGGATCAAAGAACAGGACGCCTCCAGGCAGTGCTATAACCTATGACCTTGAATTCCACCTTGTTGCAATTTATAAGCCACACCAGGTCTCCTTGGGCTCTGCTTTTGTTCTTTGCTCCCTCAGGACATCAGGCTTCTATCTCCCTAGGCCTTATGGGTCACTGCTGGCTGGAAAGCCACCCTCAGGCCCTAGGGCATGCTGGGAGGAGCCCCAGAGCAGCCCTCCTTGCCCACCTTCCCTTGTGAAGGGCAGTAGCCCCGAGCCTCCAGTTCTTCTCATCCCCTGAGTGGGCCCTGGCCTCCAGCCCAGAGCTGTTGGGTCCATGCTGCTGCCTCCTCTCTTCTTCTCGAGTCCCCAGCACCAGCTCTCAGCTGGAGTGTGCACCTTGCTCAGCACATCAGGCCAGCCAGCGTCTTGCTGCCTCCTTCCCTCCTGGGCAGCAGGAGATGTTATTGGATGCCCATCCCCATTCATAACAAAACGTGGCTCTCCTGGTCTCAGGTCAGGTTTCATGAAACCCCAAGGGCTTAACCCAGGGCAGAGGAAGGACCAGAAGGTTGAAAGTTCTGAAGCAAGCTGAGGCCCAGGGCCGAGGTGGGTGGGCTGTGGTTGATCTTTTAGACACTTTTTTTTTAAAGGAAAGGTGCTGGCTAGTGTCTTCTGTTTCATTTTCAATCTCAGCACAAGGTATTTCCTTCTGATCACCCTCTGAGGCAGAAAAGAGTCCTGCTCAGGCGCCCAGGAAGGCTCGAGCGCCCTCTGCATCCACAGCATCTTTCTAGAACCTGGCTGGGAGATTGCTGAATGTAGAGTTGGGTCCAAGAAACTCTGAGAGATCCAAAGTCCCTGGACATGGCTTTCAGAATCTCATGAGATAACCCCCCTGGAGCATGACCTCTCACCTCCACACAGATTAGCTCCCTACCCAGGGAAGGCCGCGTGGATGTTGTGTGTGTGTGCATAGATATTTCCTTTCTCATTTTCCCCATCCATTGCTCTTTTCTGTTCTTTAAAAGCTGCTCCCCAGCCGAAGCCTTGGTCTCATCAAGTTGCCCAAGTTTGAATTTCCTAGCATCTGATAACCTAAGGAATGCAAGTAAACCCAAAAAGTATCTCAAAATAAGTGCTCTTTTCCTGCTCAAAATGATCAGATTTCCTATCCTAAAATAGCTTTAAACTGGTAAAGAAGTAGCTTACTTTCATTTATCAGCAGAATTTGCCGTAGATACCTTTTTTCTTTCTTTCTTTCTCCCTCTCTTTCTTTCTTTCTTTCTTTCTCCCTCTCTCTTTCTTTTTCTCTTTCTTTCTTTCTTTCTCTTTCTTTCTCCCTCTCTTTCTTTCTTTCTTTCTTTCTTTCTCCCTCTTTCTTTCTTTCTTTCTCCCTCTCTTTCTCTCTCTCTCTCTCTCTCTCTCTCTCTCTCTCTCTCTCACTCTTTCTTTCTTTCTTTCCATGTATTTGGTTGTTGCAGGGACTTATACACAGCTCAGACTTACGGTGATCCTTCTGCTCTCACCCTCCCCAGCACTGGTGAGGTGCACTGGCGTGCACCACTAGGGCTGAACTCTGGCTGGCTCAGCCCATCCTGGGGTAGGGCTGGGATGGCATGTGGTGCTGAGAATCAAACTGTGGTCCCTGAGCTTGCCTAAGCTTGTCTAAGCAAGTGCTTTAGTCTGCTGAACTATCTCCCTGGCCCCATACCCTAGATATATTCTTAAAGGCAAACCTTAATGCCATATAATTTTTAAAAAAGAGTGTACATATAACATTTTAAGGCCACTGATTTAAAGTGAAAGTTCCAAAATGAATAAGAAGACAAATCTTTCATGATCATGGAGCTCTTTGGGAAGAGGAGGGTGAGCACTGGAAGCCAGGCCCCCAAATCACGATAAATGAATTAAAGAAATGGTTACAGAGCAGTTGCCGTATGCCAGCACTGTGCAGTATCTTAGAACACGGAAGCAAGCCCTCACGTGTGCTGCGAACTCAGGTTGTAACTAACAGAATACAGCCTGGGTATAATGAGGAGAAGAAGAGATCAGGGAACCTGGGCCTGGGTTGAGGGCCAGGCACAGCTTCCTTGAGCAAGCCCAGGAGGTGAAGTCCAGGAGGTGGTGAGCGAGTAGGAGGTCGGGAGATGGAGGGGCGTGGCTCGGGCGGCAGGAGGAGCTTCCAGGTAGAACGGGTAGCTACAGAGGCCTGATGGTTTCCCGGTGCGTGACGCAGCTTCTTGACTACTGAGTCATGCACATGGTGGCTGTTTTTCCAATCACTTCATTTGTATCTTCCTTTTGATTTAGGAAAGAGCAATGTGAGAATCAAATGTCTGATCGCTAGCACTTGTCGGCAGGAAGAACAGCAGACTTTAGCTGCGCTTAGGCGGACTACAGTCTGCAGTTTTTGGCACGACTTGAAAACTCATAAAAATAGAGAACTTAGCGGAACTTACTTTTCAACTGATCAAGGTGTTGGCTTTTGGTCTTCTTTTGTATTATCCGAGACCTGGAAGATTTCCTTCAGCCCCACCTTCCGGATGTTCACCTCGCTCCCACTGACAACCCCTTATTTAGCCTTCTTCATTCGGCTTTCTGAAACACTGCAAGGCAAAGAATGGAGCTTGGGAAGCGCAGACCCTGTGATGGCAGATGGGAAGAGAGAGCTTTAGAGTTATTAGCACGACTTGCACATCTCGCTTTCATCTTAAAAGCTAGGACATTTGAAGCCCTTAAGAGGAGCTCTGCTTATGAAAGGAAGTGGGAAGGGGTCATCAGGGAAGGGGGTTCCAGCCAATGAACACACTGGGACACTTAGTGGCTTCGAGTCCTTTCTTCTAGATGCCAGTGCTGAAAATGAACCGGAACCCTCTCTGATCTTGTCTTTTTAATCTTCCCTTAGCTCGGCCAACTGCATCCTCTTAATTGCAAAGTTTGGAGTCGTGAGAAGCTGTAGCCAGACAAGACACACATGAGGAAGTTTGTGTATCAGCCCCTGGCTTGGGATTCTGTTCCTATATCCAGATGGTGAAGACAGAGGACTCTGGAGCTCTGACAGACCCGGAGCAGTGCCTCATCTGTGGAGGAAAGCAGGGGTCTGAAGGGCCGCACGGATCCATCAGGGGATCCAGCCCGGTGCTCCTGTGTTTGCTATGTACACCTACCCTTGTGTCTGTCACTTGCCAGCCTGAGTGGCAAGTGTGACTCCTTTAGGTGCTAAGTATTAATTACAGCTTGAAGAGATAAAGCCCTGTTCAACGTTCTTTGTAGCTGAGTCCTCAAAATGTACGTAAAAATAAATATCTAAAGGGTTTAGGGCATGGGCTATACGGGAGCACTGACCCCAGAAGTCCCAAACACAGTATCAGTATCAGCCCACCTGTTATCTCACACAAAGGAGCCACGTGTGACAAGGGCATGGGATTTATCCACCGGTGGCCACACACCACTGTGCCTCACGGAGGGAGCTATGTTCACTAATGCCACTAACTCCAATCATGATAGGCTTTTTGTCTTACTTACTCTTCTCTCGTTGCTGGGACAAATGCCCAACACTCAAAATGAAGGAAGGAAAGGTTTATTTAGCTCACAGTTACTGGAGGTTTCAGTCCATATTCAGCTGGCTCCAAGGCTGAGTGGAACAGGGCAGAGAGCATCCAGTTCATGACGGTGGAACAGCAACAATCATGCCAGAGGCAACTGACCCACCAGGGCAACAGACAGCACAGCTTAGTCTGTCTCTCTGTCTCTCTTTAAATTACATTCAGGCTCCCTGCCTCAGCCTATCCGCCTTAGGCTACACCCATAATCCCAGAAGTACTTACAACACATGATCCCAGGGATTATGGATCAAGTCTCAAACTCTAGATCAGTACTAAAACACATAATCCCAGTGACTCATGAGTCAAGTCTTAATCTGTAGAAGTCCCCACCCCATGACTGCATGAGGCTTTGGGGGGACACCCTTCACCCTGAGTAAGACCTTCCCTCAGCCCTCCTATCCACCAGCAGTACAAATATTCTTTATTGACTCTAGGACAGAAACTTGGGGTGAGCTCTTCCCACGTGCGGCTCTTTGTTCTCTGTATGCATCCCTCACCCAATTTGTTCCTTCATCTCTGGGCTCCATGCCCATCTGTGGCTTCCTTATCTTCATCACCCTCCTACTGAAGCTCTCACCACCTCACCTGGCATCCTGCAATAGTCCAGCTCATCCACAGATGAACAGGCATCTCTTCCTGTGTATGGGGAATTCTCCTCCCTGAGGCTCTTCCTGCTGGAGAAACAAAAGCACAGAAGCTCCATTTGCCAGCCTCTCTACTTAGGGGCACCTGCTAGCCCCATCCAAGATGCTACATCTGGAAGCACGGGGCACTGGGGCAGGAATCCCTGATGATTTCTTTTGCTGCTGCAGCAGCAGCCCAAGGTAGCTATCTCCAGGGCCACACCAGAGGCTCCAGCACCCAGCACTCAGCCTCTGCCCCATGGGAACCTGGGGAGCAAGCAGCACAGAGCTGCTTCTACTGGGCTCCAGTTTCACTCTGCTCATTTCCTGAACCTGGTTCTCCAACTTTCCCAGTGCTCCCCTCTCTGAGAGTGGCTGGACTTCGCTTGAAAACTTCCCTTCCTAAGAAGACAGCAAGGATTGGTGTCTGTTCTAAGAACTTTGAGTAATATCCCAGTTCCTATATTTGGCATCTCTCCCAATGAGCCAGCACCCATGCCACTGCCAAACTCTCAAAAAATCACTTTGTTTTATCATATCCTTTCTCCTCAAGAAGCTTCAGTGAATTTTACATGAAGTGAAGCTCCTTATCTTGATTGTCTGCATCCTGAAAAATATGGCTTCTGTCCACCTACCAGAAACTGCCATTTTTCTGTGTTCTCTAGACAGCAACTTTCAAAGTTTTATGAGACCCGCAGATATATTAAGATATGTAAGAACCAGTGCACACATAGCGGAAGCAAGCAGTTAATTCTTACCTTGCAATAGGTGGTAAGCCCTGGCATTTGTATTCCTCTCTCTAGTTTCAATTAAAAAAAAGCTTGCTGGTTGAAACTTATCACATTGATTTGTAAAACACAGGTTCAGCTTGGGCTCTGCCTTCCAGGCCACCCACACTTTGTAACCTGCTCTAGACAGAAACAGGAAACAGGAAACAAGCACACGGAGGGCCTAGCACAAAGCCCCGGATGAATCCCGCTTTTCCTGTCGGGTTTTCTCATGTTAACATAAGCTTTACAGAGGAAAATGAGATGCAGTGTTGCAGAGGACAAGCAGCATGCTCAGGAATACTGAATAATACTTGAATATATATTTAAAGCATCTTTAAAAAAATATATTTAGTATACGGTCTACAGGGTCTCACTACACAGGTCGGATTTGTAGTGATCCTCTTGCTTTCAGCTTCCCAAGCACTAGGATTACAGTCATGTGCCAGTGCTCTGAGTCTCAGTGTTGCCTCTCAGTATGCTTCAAAGGCGGGGCCTGCACAGCACGCAGGGCTCCGAACCGCAGTCTCTGTGTCTACCTAAACAGACGCTTTAATCCGCTGAGCTATCTGGACGGCCCTAACTCAGTTTTATTTATTATTTTTTTCTAAATCAGTTTTAAAAACTATTTTTATTTTACTTTCTTACAGTGGAGGAACATGTGCTGCTCCACAGTTACAAGGCCATGTTGTTGCCTAGAGCTATTCTCTTTTTATTATTATTATTTTTTGCAGTTCTTTTTTTTGGCAGTACCAGGGATTGAACTCAGGACCCTGTGCTTGTCAGGTAAGTGCTTATTCTACTGAGCTATCTCTTCGGGCCCTTTTATTATTATTTTTTAAAGAATACAAAAGCATTAGAAATGATACAAAATTTCACTAAGCAAAGTAATAGGAATTCAACAATGGTTGCTGTAATGTATGATGTTATCTTCAAATTGGTTGTTTAAGTTACATGCAAATTTGGTTAAAAGTAAAACAAAACAACAAAGAAGTTATAAGAAATGAAAAGGAAAACAAAAGAATAAGAAAAAAAAAAAAAAAAGCACTACAGAGCAGAAGAAACCCTGCTTTGGTTCTAGGTTAGGCCACCCCTGGTACACTGATGTGACCTAAGGTGTCACTCTGCAGAGTCTGACCAGCACGGAACCAGTCTTTGCTGATATTTATCGAATGGAGAGGCAAATTTAGGTCACTAGGTGATGAGACTACAGCGATTAGTGAAGAAGCAGGTGTAAAAAGGAAGGGCACGTTAAAACAGCAGGCTGTCTATGCTGAGGCCCAAGGTGAACTTGCGGGATGGAAAGGGGTTGCCGTGGGAGGGAGTTAGGCCCAGGAAGAGAGGGGAGGCCCGGCTGCTCACACAGCAGAGGTCCATCTGGGTTCTGGCCCTGACGTGGGGACTTCGGCTCCCAGCTGCTGACCTTTCCCAGCTTGCCCTCGGGGTGTTTCTGATGTCCTCGATGTTAGCCGTTCTTCAAGGGCCAGTCTGCAGTCCACTGGTTGTGTTTACCTTCCTGAGTAGGTGCGCTCCTCAGGGCCACCCGAACATGAAATAAGGCAGCAGAAAGTTTTCTTTCAGCTCACTTCACAGTGGTTCAGAATCACAAATGTAGACCAACTTATCCTCCAAGAGCACAGAAGCCTGAATATGGACCCTCTCCCTCCTAATTGGCTGACAGCTCTTTAGACTCTGGGTCTTGCTACAACGGCTCAGATTCGTAGTGATCCTGTGGTTTTTAGCCTCCCCTCTGCTGGGATTATAGGCATGCACCCCCATGCCCAGATTCCATCACTGGCTCAGTGCACCTGGGATTGGGGCCAGAGCAGCAAGAGGGACCAGGGATTGAACCCTGGTCCCTGTACTTGCCAAAGCAGGCACTCAGTCCTCTGAGCTATCTTGTGGGCCCCGTACAAGAATTTTTTTTTTTTTTTTTTAATTGCACCGAACTTCTTTTCCAGGCAGGTCTTATTTTGGAGGAAACACATGTTGCCACGAAGTATTCAATTACTTGAGATATATTTATTTCTTTTTATTTTTAAATAAAGGTTGTTGACATCAATTAGATAGTATGGCTTCTTATAAAATAGCTGGATGACGTGACCATTAGACCACAGCATTAATGAGTCACAGGTCTTTGTCTTTCCTTTCTTTTCCGTTTTCCTTCCTTGTTTTCTGCCCTCCTTTCGTTTCTCTTTCTCCTCCTCCTCTTTCTCTCTCCCTCCCTCCCTCCCTCCCTCCCTCTTTCCCTCTGTGTGTGTGTGTGTGTGTGTGTGTGTGTGTTTCCCTCCAATCTGGAGGATATCAGAGTAAATTAAAATAACTCTGCCATCTGAAAAGGGTTTCACAGATGAATCCTACTCAAGCTGAGAAGCCCCCTGATACCTTTGCCTGTAGCCCAACTCCTCCCTGGGGTGAGGGAGGCTTCTCACAGGACGCCTTTGTGCACTGCAGAAGGCATGCATTTTACATGAGCAGATTCTAAACTAAGTGGCCATGGTTTTTTCAATTACACGTTCCCCAAAATAACCCCCTTTAGAAAAGGCACTGAAAGGTTTTCACTCCCTGAGTCTAAGCTGCTTTTGGAGCATGGGGTGGACAGAAAGGGAGAGCTGAGAGCCGGGTGCTCCTTGGAACCGCAGTTATCCTTGCCCTGGAAGCTAGCTATTTCCGTCCTCTCTAGAGAATTGCCAAGGATTCTTATGTCTGTCCCAAAATTGATTACGTGTTCTTGGTTTCTACCAAGTTCAGACTTAAAAACAGTTCCAACAAGAGAACCCCAAAAATAACACTTTTCATCCTTTACCACTCTCCTCAGCACATGTGCTGAGCCCTTCACAGGCTCCACAGGACACCGCTCTGGGTTTCCTATGAAATGTGATCAACGTTAAGGAGCAAGAGGAGGACAAGACAAGGACAGCCGCGCTGTTTGTGAGGGCTGATCAACTGTCCATTCAGACAGCGCTGGACCTTTGGGTCAGTGTTTGTTTATTTATTTGCTTATTTATAGGTGGAAATGCAATATCTGGATCTGGGGCTCCCTTACGAGTTCTACCATTTAAAAAAAAAATCTAAAGTTCATAGAAATATTTTGCTGAAGTCAAAAGAAGAAGAAAAAGTACAGAGAAATGGTGGTGCACACCTGTAATCCCAGCACTTGGGAGGCTGAGGCAGGAGGATCAGTGTGAGTCTGAGACCAGCTTGGGCTACAAAAGTGAGCTCAAGGCCAGCCTGAACTGCATAGCAAGACCCTGTCTCAAAAAGACAAAAAAAAAAAAAAAAAAAAAAAGAGAGAGAGAGAGAGAGAAATAGGAAACAAGAAGAAAGAGGCACAGAAAATATGGGGCAGTGAAAGAGTGAAAGAGTGAAAGAGGAAGGCAAGGATGAGAGACAGAGAGAGAGACAGACAGACAGAGAAAGAGACAGAGAGACAGAGAGAGGGAGAGACAGACAGACAGACAGACAAACTTACAGAGAGAATTGGTTTTGTAGGGTTTTTCCCCCAGGTTTTTTTTTTTTTTTTCTCGCAGACACAACAGAATTGAACTGGTGTGCTTAGCGTCATCCGGGCATCTCATCCTCATCTGGGAGCGCAGAACAACACTACGGAGGTTGGGTTTTATTTAAAGAAATACTTCAGTTTCTGACACAAAGTTCACCCAAGCCTATCCCAGCCCAGTGCACTGTATCAGCCAGGCCTGGGTGAAGATTCCTCTGGACATCACCTGCCTGGGAGCTGGGATCCTCTCCTTCTCTTGAGACCTGGAGAACTTCGGCTTGTACTCTTATTCTGCGTCTTTCAGAGGTCTGAGCTTTACCCATCCTGAGATTTCTGCAATGTTAAGGTCAACGATGGGGGAGGAGGGACACGAGACCATCTGTGTTCCCGTACCCGTCTTTACTATTGGCTCAAGGAGCCAACTTTTGCTAACTTACTTCAATCGATGGCTGCTTGTACTGCTACAAATGTGTTACTGTATTCCACACCACATGAACTCTGATGTGAAATCTTTTAATTTCTCAAAACACAGAAGGTAGGAGTTAGTCTATGCAATATTGGAGGTAATGAAATTTTTGAAATTTCAATTTCATTTATATAAAGCAAAATCCATCCCAAGAGTATAGTTCAATACCATTTTATGAATATAGTTATTTTGTAACCGCCATTCTAATTAAGCTGTTAGACGCTCGCACCATTCTAAAACGAGCCCTTGGCCCCTTGAGTTTTCTCAGCTCCTTTATGCTGCTGTCCCAGACAGTGACCAATCCACTTTCTGTCTGCGTATAGTTTGGCCTATTTTAGAATTTCACAGGAGTGAGATCATGCAGCGTGCAGTCTGTGGTTTGCGGCTTCTTTTGCTCAGCATGCGTGTGAGAGACATCGATGCTGTATGCAGTCAGCACATAATGATGCTGTAACCACCAACTGACATGTGATGGTAGCCCCATACGATTGTACCACGTAGCCATGAGTGGCTATGTTAATTCTGTGAGTGCATTCCGTGGCATTGGTAAGATGATGCAATTGCCTATGAATACGTTTCTTTTCTTTTCTTTCTTTTTTTTAACTTTTTACTTATTTATTTATATTATGGCCGGCTCAGACTGTGGGGCTGGCACAGCACTTGGTGCCGGGGATCGTACTGCGGCCTGGTCCCTGCAGTTGCTTAAGCTTGCCTAAGCAGGCGCTTTAGACCCCTGAGCTATCTCGCCGGCCCCATGAATGAGTTTCTAAAGAAGGATCCCTCTTACACAGGGCATGCCTGTATCAACATTTAGGCATAAATCTCTCCTCCAAATAGCAATCCATTGTACAGATACAGTGCAAAGTATTTAACTACTGATTTGATAGTAGACAGTGGAGTGTTTTTTTGTTTTTGTTTTTTTTTTTCTGTTTTTGACATTGATGTATTTTTGAGTTGTCTGGCTACTACGGATAAACCCATTATAAACATCAATTCAAAAGTCTAAATGTAGACATTTTTTTCCTCTTGGAAAAATACCCAGAATTGAGAATTGTCAGGCTGTAGGATAGGTAGGAATAATTTTGTAAGACTTCTGTTTATCAAAATCATGATGGCATTTTAGGATCCTGCCAGTGGGGTGTGGGAATGCCGGGTCCTCCAGCCCTGCACTGGCTCCAGGTAGTACTGCCAGTCATTTTCATATTTGCTGTCCTAGAAGGCATGTGGTGGGCTCTATGCAGCTTTTGTTGGCTCTCTCCATGGGATTAATTGTGTTGTATGGCTCCATAGGCTTACTGGCCATTGTACCTCTGTTTTGGCGCATGCGTCTGTTCAGGCCTCTAACCTACCTCACTGCGCTGTTGGTCTTCCTGATAATGAATTGCAACCGCTCTTTATATATTCTGGATTAAAGTCTTCTATTAGCTATAGGTTTTGCTAGCATTTTCACGACTCTCTTGTCTATTCGTTTATGTGATGCAGAAAATGTTCTAATTTTGATATCAATTTATCTTCTTTCATGGTTCATATATTTAAAAATGTATCTTAGATCAT
The DNA here is from genome assembly GCA_004027025.1 of Myocastor coypus. NCBI lineage: Eukaryota > Metazoa > Chordata > Mammalia > Rodentia > Myocastoridae > Myocastor > Myocastor coypus. The sequence continues at coordinate 41,785 of PVJA010006736.1, forward strand.
TTTGTCCTTCCCAAAGGGTTGAAGTTTATTTTTTTGTCTTTTTGAGACAGGGTCTCGCTATGCAGTTGAGGCTGGCCTTGAGCTCACTTTTGTAGCCCAGGCTGATCTTGAACTCACACCAATCCTCCTGCCTCAGCCTCATGAGTGCTGGGATTACAGGCGTGAGCCACCACGCCCGGCCCAAAGGGTTGAAGTTTTCACGTAAGATTTCAGCCATGTTGGAGATCGCATGTCTCTGTTGTCTCCTCCACCAGATTTCACGCTGGCCGCTTCGTGGAGAGACTTCTCAGATGGACTTCAGCCCCTGTTAACCCCTTCTGCACATGCCAGGTGATCCCCACTCCAAACCCCACTCTCCAAATTCCTCTCAGGTGATACACAGTCATTCAAAACTTCTAAAGCTCCAGGATTGACTGTGTATAGCTAAAATTGCTGAGTTATTCAGCAAATCAAAAATACTTTCTGAAATACCATTGTTATTAGAATAGCAATCTTCTTTCTTCTTCTTCTTCTTCTTCTTGTTCTTCTTCTTCTTCTTCTTCTTCTTCTTCTTCTTCTTCTTCTTCTTCTTCTTCCTCCTCCTCATCCTCCTCCTGGTCCTCCTCCTCCTCTTTATCCTCCTCCTTCTTCTTCTGTTCCTTCTCCTCCTTCCTCACTGTTGAACTACTGAAAGGTCAGGTCCAATTTTCTCATTGCCATCTGGGGGTTTCAGCTACACTATGTCTCTTTTACTAAAATAATGCCCAGAGCCTCAAGGTATCAGCAACGTGCACTCTTTACCACTCTGTCTGCATTCTGACTGATGTGGAATGGCTAAAAGACAACGAACAAACTGCGCCCCACTCTGCTAACACCTGTCGTGCTCTTGCTGTGTCCAGTGCAGTCATCCCACCACAGACGATGCTGTTCTGTCTTCTGTCTCCAATTCCCAAGACCGCTTCACTCACGTCTATCTCTGTTAAAGCCCAGACATCGCAGAGTTGCTTAGTAGGCGGGCACTTGCTGTTCTCCAGAACTTTATAAACAATAGGCGCACTTTAAAAAATATATTTACATACTTTGGTAGAGGATCTATGGGGTCTCACTGCATAGATCAGACTCATAATGATCCTCCTCTTTTCAGCCTCCCAAGTGCTGGGATTGCAGGGTGCATCACCACGCCCAGTCTGTCACCAGCTCCGTGCACCCCATAGATCCAGCGTGGCATACTGGGGATTGAACTCTGGGCCCTGAGGATGCCTAAGCAGGTGCTTTAATCCACTGAGCTATCTGGCCAGCCCTTTTAGATACACTTCTTTAAGCCTCTACCTTTTGTTGGATTTCAAATTTTTCTGCCACTTCCAGTTCACTGGAACTTGTTTTTTCTTCCAAGATATCTTCCCTTTCCTTCTCCTTTTTTTTCAACTGTCCCATCCACAGCCATGTGTCTCCCAGGCACCTTGAACACTACATCCTTATTAATGCATACTTGCTACTGTTTGTTTTTGAAATGCCTGAGATTTGTTCTTTTCTACTCTGACCTCAGATTAGGTCATTCTTGGTTTGGGTCCTATAATAACATCTGATATCAATTCTTCCTCCTTTCCCACTCTCTTGACCCTGCCTTTAATCCAAATCATTTTAATTCAGGGCCAGACTTTCTCTCGTTGCTGGATAGCCTACCTTGTCTCTCTTGCCTGGCTTGGAATAGGTCTGCAGATAAAGCTACTCACTCTACCTCTCTCCAAGCCATTTCCCAGCATGCTCTCTGTTCCTGAGGCCGGCTCGCCCCTCCCTCCCCTTGTAGGCCAACCTCCTGCTGCCTTTCAGTTCTTGGCTTGGGATACTGAGCTTCTCGAGAGACTCAGAACTTAAAATGACATTTTTCGAGGTTCCTTTCTAAATCATCCTCTTAAAAAGCTTGGCTCATATTAGCTTTTCCAAATAGTTTTTCCATTCCCTGAACTGTCACCTCATTTATAATTCACCAATGTCAATGGAAATATCTGAATAATACTCAGCTTACAGAGTTCATGTGATAATCAAAAAGGAAACGAATGAGGGTATGCCCATGGGGAGCAGTAGTGACATCCTGGGGTCCCTCAGGGGAAAGGAGCACTGCGAGTGTTTGGTAAGATTAGGAATCTGCCCCTTCCCTTCCATTCTCATGCACTGGTTTACATGGGACTGAAGCATTCTGGAAGAACAAAGGACTCGGATCCCATGTGCTCTTGTAAATCACACCTGTGCAGCCGAGTCTGATGGACTGAGCTGGCCCCTTAGGAGCCAGGCACAACAGAATCTCTGGAGTGCAGAGAGCCCGGAGGATGGGACGGTTGGGGGCAGGGAGGGGCAGCAGTGAGCAGCCATTCTACAGTGGTCCAGCAGCTCACACCAGGGCCTTCCTGCCCCAGCCGGGTGGCAAAGCTTGTCCTCCTAGAGAAGGACTCAGCTGTGTGAAACAGAGCCAGCTGTATATTAAGCAGTGTAGCTAGCTCTTTGGGGCTCAATAACCCTCACTGACAACCTTTCCTTCTCGGTCCCTTCCCCCATGCCTGAGCTAAAGACAGAAGAGCATTCTTCTCACTTTGCCAAACTGGTGACAAGATCGCTGGCCTCATGGTACAGTGGCACCAGTCCAGCTTCCCAACAATTAGTATAGTGCGTCCCCACCTCCACAGGTGGCTGGAAGGACAGGAGCCAAGTTCCACCTCGACAGGGGCCTCTGTGTGGCCTGCCAGGACCCCAGGCTTGAGAGTGCCAGTGAGGTTGATGCTGCCCACTATGACCATGTGGGCAAGCAGACACTCATTCATCAGGGCTGCCATCCTGTGCCCTGCAAAACCTCCAACGGTGCGGGCTCGTTTTCTAGTTTGGAAAAGGAAGTGTGTGGTTTTTTTCCTCTACACAAAGCACAGACTCAAAACATGCACCTGTCCTCCCACGACCACGTAAGGAAGAAGGAGAGCTCGGTGCAAGCTGAAGAGCTAAAGTTTCTCACCAGTTCAGGCGAGGCTCTGTGTGGTCTGACTCTGAAAGCGGTGTTGTTCTGGTGGCCCGCGGGTTCCGGGGAAGCTGCGTCATTGTCCTTCTTCACTCATTTGGAGGAAGAAGGAGCTTGTGTGTTGAGAGGACTCGACCATGGCAACACCAGCAGGAGAACACCCTGATTCCTTAGACCTCTTTGGGGTCCTCCCTGATAGGAGGCAGCTTATGCTGAACTCTTGGAAAAGCAGCACCCAGCCAACAAGGCTGGGCTATTTTGTCAGTAAGTCACTCTTTAAAATCAGCTACCAGTAGCCAGCTCCACACTCAAGCAAGCATTGTCATCTATATGCAAGATACATCATGACTGGAGGCTGGGCATGTAGTTGAGAGGTAGACCAGCTACCTAACCTGAGGGCCTGGGTTCAATCCCCAGTCTTTTCCCTCTCTCTCTCCCTACTGTGTGTGTGTGTGTGTGTGTGTGTGTGTGTGTGTGTGTGTGCATAACATAATGAAATTGCAGCAGTCATATGCACACACATCCCACAAATTGCCCATACTGTAGGGCACACTCTGATGACCAACAAGAGCAGATATTACAGAGTGTGCCTTGAATAGGGAAACAAATGGCTGTGTTCTCAGTACCTCTGCAAAGCTCCCCACTGCCACTGTGTTCCTACTGCAGTAGTGCCAAGAGCTGGAACCGGCAGCTCTTTTTTGAGAAAGGCCCCCTCCTGCCGGGGTCCTTACTGCAGGAGCAGGTTCCTGACTGATGGGTCCCCCTCCCTCCCTCTGGCTCTTCCCTCTAGCACCTTCGCTTGCCTTCCACTGTTCACCAAGAGAAGAGGAGGCAGAAAGCCTGGCCTGTTGGGGAACCGTGGTTCTGGACATCCGGGCACCGGAGCCATGGTGTGGTATGTGCCTATTCCTGCTACACTGCTCAAGTCAGGCATTCTGGTACAGCAGCACAGAATGGAACAGGTCTAATGGCACAAACAGGGTGCAGCAGGGCCCTGCCAAGAGGCCCCATGTGCACCTGGAGGAAGAGAATACCTCTCATTTTGCACGCATTCTCCAGGCTCTCTGTCCTCAAGGCCCAGGGTCACATAGACACTCCAACCTCCAGCCCAAGTCTCCAGACAGACCCACAACCGCAGCCACAGTGGAACTGTGCAACAGGTGTAGTCTGAGTATGAATTTCCTTTTGTGTTTGTCTTTATAGACTTGAAATATTTCAAAGCTTGCAGGATCCTATAACAAACCCAACAGTAAAAAATAAATGTTACTATATTGGATTTTTTTTTTCTTCACAGTGTTAAATAAATACATGAATAAAACAGAACATTGTGAAGGAAAGGTTTGTTTAGGTCACAGTCTGTGGACGTTTCAGTCTGTAATCAAGGCAGGGTGGTGTGGAGCAGGGGCAATAGCTTAAAGTGGCAGAAGACAGCAAAGCAGCCAGAGCAAAAGCAGGGACAAGCCTCTTTTCTCTGTTATACCGCAAGGAGGCTGTCCCCTCCCCAGGGTGAGCGCAGCACTCACACCATCTCTGTGGCCTCCTCTGGCACAGGACAAGGATGTTTACAAAGCGAGGACCCTGGTTCCTTGTTGAGTCGATTAGTTAAGCTCCGCAACTTCTCAAGTTGGCCCAGTGCTTTAAGCATTACACCCTCTATTTCTGAAGGGTTGGGCGTTGCCTTATTCAGCTTTTAGTTATTATAATAGAAACTTGAGGAGGGCTACTGTCTTAGTTACTTTTTACTCATTGCTGGGACAAAACCCGACACTCAAAATGAAGGAAGGAAAGGTTTATTTAGCTCACAGTTCATGGAGGTTTCAGTCCATATTCAGCTGGCCCAAGGCTGAGTGGAACAGGGCAGACAGCATCCAGTTCATGACGGCGGAACAGCAACAATATGGTGGCAGAGGTAGCCAACCACACATGGCAGCAGAACAACAACACTAGTCCGTCTCTCTGTCTCTCTGTCTCTCTTTATATTACATGCAGGCTCTTTGCCTTAGGATATCCAGCCTAGACCACACCCATCGTCTCAGCCATACTCAGACCAATCCCATCAGTACTAAAACACAATAATCCCAGGGCTCGTGGATCAAGTCTCAATCCATAGAAGTCCCTGCCCAATGACTACATGAGGCTTTGGGGGGACAACTAGACATAAACCATAACAGCTACCTTATATGGAAAGAAAGTTTGTTTTGGTTTATATTTGTAGCCAAGCAAGGTTTAAAGAGCAGGGCAAAGGATCTGGAGCGGCTTCTCCTTGCTACCTCATACCAGGGCAGCATCACAGTGTGTCTCTGCCCATGTGGCTTCTCTCCTCCTTTTTATAAAGCCACCAGAACTGAATCATGGGGACAAGATTTACTCACCTAGTCTGATCTTATCACTGCCATAAGACCTGAGCTCCATATACCATGGTCAGATTACGTTTTTATTCTCTTAAGGCCATTGTGTAAGACTTTAGGAATGAAAGTCCTGCGTGCAGTTGGGGGGTAGCAGAGTAGCATCCGACTATGTTGATGAGAACAAATCTAGCATATCCATGCAGTAGATATATACCACATAGTCCCTGGCCTGGTAGTCTCAACATCATTCGGAGGTAGGATTTCATCTTGCTTCCTCTTGAATCTAAAATTCCACGCAGATCAAAGAATCTCAGGTGACTTACTGACACACACAAAAAATCAGAAAAAACCCTGCTCTATTGCATTTCATCCCATGACTATATAATACTATATGCTATATAATGCTATATAATACATTATATATACTAATACATTATATATACTAATGCTATATAATACATTAAAGTATGATACGTGTCAATATATTTCTATTTATTGTTCCTGTTACCGGACATTGAAGTTGTTTCTACTGCTACAATAAGTTACATGAAAGAATGTGATCTGCTATGCCTCGATGGATGTATACATCATGAAAGCGCACTATGGTGGAGGTGTGAAAATGCATGCCACCCTGCCCCTGCTCTCCTGGGTCTCTGTTCTTTGCCTCCTGTGCCTCATGTGACTTGAGGGGCCACTCATTTGTATTCTGTCGCTGTAGACCAGCTGTAGTTTGCTAGAATTTGTATAAGTGGGATCACATTTTAGGAGAGGCTTCTTTTATTTAGCATACTTATTATTCTGCAGTTCATCCATGTGGTTGTATCGGTTGATTCTTTTTAAATACCAGTGGCATTCATTGCTTGGCTGTGTCACGACTGTCACCTTTCCTAGCAATGGGCATTTGGGTTGTTTTATCTTTGTAATACCAATGCAACTCCGCACAGAAGTGGTGCAAGCATTTGTGCGGACCCTGGCCTTCAGTTCTTACAGGGAATACCTTGGGGTGGGTGTGCTAACCTGTTAGGAAGCTGCCCAAGTGTTTCCTAAGGGGATCGTATCCCTTCAGCATTCCCCTGGGCATGTGAGACTTAATTGTTTTACATCTTCAGCCCCACTTGCAATTCAGACTCTTACATTTTTATCATAATAGACATTCATTCATTTCGTTATTGGAAATATTTATTCAAAAACACTTTCCTCATTTACAAAATTTCTGCTGTTGATATTCTTTTTTGTTTGTTTGTTTTTGCTTTTTTGAGACAGGGTCTCACTATGTAGTTCAGGCTGGCCTTGAGCTCACTTTTGTAGCCCAGGCTGGTCTCGAACTCACACCGGATCCTCCTGCCTCAGCCTCCCAAGTACTGGGATTACAGGCGTGAGCCACCATGCCCAGCCTTGCTGTTGATATTCTTAATGCTTCCCAGTGTTCTTGATATACTCTAGATATGTCTTTAATCTAACATATGATTTTCCAAGCATTTTTTTAGTCTGTAAATTATCTTTGAATAGTTTTGGTTTGGTTTTGTGTTTTTGAGATAGAGTCTCCCAGTGTAGCCTAGGATGGACTTAATCTAGCAGCAGTCCTCTGCTTCAGCCTTGTGAGTGCCTGGATCATAAGCCTGCCCCTGACCTCTGGTGTCCATAGTCTTAATTTTGTCTCTCAAGAAGGCATTCTTACTTTTGATGATGTCCAGTTTACCAGGTTCACCTTTTATAGGTCACGCTCTTAGTACCATCTCCAAGAAATCTTTGCCTAATACAGTCACTAAGATTTCTCTCTTGTGTGAACTGCCAGGAGTTTCATAATTCAGTTCTTAATGTCCAGACTGAAGTTCAATTTTAATATGGCAGTCCAAATGTTCCAGCATCATTTGTTGAAAAAAATTCTGTTCCTTACTGGCAACCTTTGGATTTATCGATTTTTGTGTATTTTGCTGGTACTCTCCATTCTGTTTCACCCATGTATCTGTCTCTATGCCAACATTACATGGATTTGGTTATTGTAGCTTTTTAGTAAGCCAAGTAATCTAAGTTATCCAACTTTTTCTCTTTCATAACTTTTTTTGGTATTATAGATTCTTTGTATTCTCTAAATTGGCTTGTCAGTTTCTTCAAAAGCACTCTGGGACTTTTTTTGATTGGAATTGCATGCCTATAGAGTTGACGTCTTACCAATATTGAGTTTTTAATCCATGAACATATATATCTTTTCATTGACTTAGCTCTTCTTCTCTCAACAATATTTTGCAGTTTTCAATGTATAGGCCTTGCATATCTTTTGTCAAATATATCTCCAAGTATTACATATTCTTTTTTTTTTTTTTTTGTCTTTTTGAGACAGGGTCTTGCTGTGCAGTTGAGGATGGCCTTGAGCTCACTTTTGCAGCCCAGGCTGGTCTCGAACTCACACCAATCCTCCTGGCTCTGCCTCCCAAGTGCTGGGATTACAGGCATGAGCCACCACGCCCGGCACATATTCTTGACACTATTGTACAATAATATTATTTCAAAATTTGTAATTGGTCATTGCTAACATAAAGAAATACACCTGACTGCTAAATTATTTGCCTTGCCTTAGACAACCATAGTTTTGCATATTTTTGCTGTACACAAAAATCTTATTCCTGTTTTTTAAAGCATTTTAGAAGATAAAGGACATACAAAAGCAAAATGCAAAACTGGGATCTGTGAGATCCGTGATACACATAGAGATTTGTGTGTGAACTGCACACACAGCCTGGGAGAAAGAAGGAGGGAACTCAAATGCAGAGATTTTTTTTTTTAATTTGGTAAACATCTGTCCATACTCAATCCTGTCTATAAATACATTTTTATGTCTTCCTTTTTAGCCTTTGTACTTATTTACGTTCTCCTTTTCTTCAAAATTAGTTGACTTCTTATAAGTTTTTATTATTTCACTGTAAAAGTTGCCTTAGGGGTTATCTTATAGATCTTCACTTGGCTACTGTCTCTTGTCAGGTGACGTTAAGCCGCTGTACATATAATAGAGGAACCACACCATTGTGTTTCTGTCTTCTTCTGGGCTGTGTGCATGGTTCACATACATAGTTCTACAGGTATCACCGGTCTCACACAACCGAGTTCTTGCTTTGCTTCTGTGCGTCTTTTATCTTCTAAAATGCTTTTAAAGACAGGAACAGTATCTGTTGTGTCTCCAGCAGCGCCTCACGCCTCTGTGTGGGCTTAGACCTCAGCCCACAGCACTTCTGTCAACATCTCTCAAGCGGGAGAGTGTGGCGGTGCAGCCTTTTCGTTTTGTGCATTTGAGAGTCTTTGGTTTTGGCCAATATTTCTACCAGCTATATAATGGTAAGATTTAGGTGTTTGCTGTTTGGCTTTTTGCTTGTAATTTTATGTTTGCTTTCTACTTCGAAGACACTGTTTCACTGTTTCCTGGCTTGAACTGTTCCTGGTGATTAAGCCTGTAATTTTTAGTCTTTACTTTTGTGAAAACAAGGTGCCTCTTTTCTCTCCAGCTGCTTTGGAGACCATTCTCTTCATTGTATTTTTTCTTCTGTTTTTATTTTACGTTATTACATGTTCACAGTAATAGTGAACGCACTCCTTGTGGGCAGCTGGCAGCGTATACAGCACATCTCGTTTCTATTTCTTTGTCGCTTTCCCCAGTTTTCCTTTTCCCTTTGTCCTATCAAATGGGTCCCCATTCCATTTGAAAAGATCTGTCTCTCTACTTTGTATAAGGAAAGGGTTTAAGCAATTTAATGATAATGTCATAAGTGTAGTTTCACTCACTTTAGTGTGTGTATATGAGTGTGTGTGTATGTGTGTGTGTGTGTGTGTGTGTGTGGTTGTGATTGTGGTTTACTTGAAACTGCAAAATTACAATTTTCAATGATGTGCTTTATTCTGTTCCAGCCTCTCTCTCTCTGTTTCATTCTCATTTTCATTTGCTGTATCTTTGAGGCACTAATATTTTCTATTTCATTGTCCAGTATACATGGGGAGGTCAATGTACAAAAGTTTGGAGAACAAAGACAGAGGACCCAAGCTGCATAGCAAAGCCTTACATCAAATAAATAAAAGATCTAAAAAAAATAAATGAAATCAAAGATGTAATTAAAAACCTACCAACAAAGAAAAACCTAGGCCCTCATGAGTTTATTGCTGAATGCTGCAAGAAATTTAAAGAGGATGTAATACCACTACTTCTCAAACTCTTTAATGAAATGGAAAGGGAAGGAATAAGCTAAATTCATTCCTAGAAGCAAACATTACCAGGTTACCAAAACTAGAGAAAGGCCCAATTAAGAAAGAGAATTATAGACCAATTTCTCCAGTGAACATAGATGTAAACATCTTCAATAGGATACTGGCAAACAGAATATGGCAAATAATTAAGGTAATTATATCCTATAACCAAGTGGGATTCATCTGAGAGATGCAGAATTGGTTGAATAAACATAAACCAATACATGTAATACACTTACTAAAGGACAAAAATCATAATCACCTGAATAGATGTGGAAAGCGATTTGATAAAGTTAAGCCACCATTCATGATAAAAATTCTACAGAAAGCTGTAATAGATGGTCTTTATCTCCATCTGATAAAAGCTATCTATGACAAACTAAGAGCTAACATCACACTAAGTGGATGAAATTTGAAAGTTTTTAACTCTAAAATCAGGAACAAGATAAGGATGTCCACTGTATCAACTCTTACTCAACAGAGTCCTGGAAAATTTAGCTAGAGCAATTATACAAATGAAAGATGTAAAAAAATAATCATAGTAAAGCAGTAAGTTAAGTTGTCTTTATTTGCAGATGACAGGATGTTCTCCATAAAAGACTCCAAAACTACACTAAGAAACTACTAGATTTAATAAGCAAATTCAGTAGCACAGCTGAATACAACATCAATAGTTAAAAATCATAGCCTTCCTGTGCATGATTAACAAATTCACTGAGAGAAAAATTAGAGAAATATCATCTTTCACTGTAGCACCCACAAAGAAATGAAATACCTAGAAATTAGTCTAACAAAGAATGTAAATGGCCTCTACACTGAAAACTACAGTATTCTGGAAAAGGATATTGAAACAGATATCAGATAATGGAAAAATATCCCCTACTCTTGGGTAGGAAGAACCAGTATAGTGAAATGGAGATACTTCCTAAACTGCTTTACAAGTTTAATGATATTATGATCAACGGTGTATCTCAGAGAATGAAAGAAAACAGTTTTAAAAGTCATTTGGAACCAGAAGGGACCTAGAATAGCAAAGGCAGGTCTGGACAATAAAGGCAAGGCCTGGATCATCATAATGTCTGACTTAAAATTCTACAAGGCTACTGTGATAAAAATAGTGTGATACTGGCAAAACAAAAGTAAAACCAAGAGACATACCTGAAGATTGACAGAGCAGATCACAAGATGAAGAAACAACTCCAGAGTTAGTCAGCCACCTTATCTATGACAAAGATCCCAAACACATTGCCTGGAAGAAAGATAGCTTCTTTAATAAGTGATATTGGAAAATTGGCTCTGCATATGCTGAACTTTAAAATTGGACCCATATCATTCACAATGCCCTAAACAAAATTTCAAATGGATCAGAGATCTCAATATGAAAACAGAAACACTAAATCTTCTGGAAGATCAAATAGGTAGACTCTTGAAGACATTGGCACGAACAAAACCTTGATTGTCCAGAACTGTCAACTACTGGGATCTCATCTTATTAGAAAGCTTTTGAAAAGCAAGAGAAACCACCAACAAAGGGAAGAAACAATGCACAATGTGAGAAAAGATGTTTACCAGCTGTTTCTGAAAGGATTATATCATGAATGTATGAAGAACTCAAAAAAAAAAAGTCAGACCTCCCAAATTTAAAGATCCTATTTAAAAACAGGCACCTGAGATGAATATACACTTCTCAGATGAAGAAATACAAGCAAATAAAGCAAATTAATATATGAAACAATATTCAACATCACATTCGAGAGATGCAAATTCAAACAACAATCTCACCCTGGAAAAAATGGCTGTTATCAAAGAAATGCACACCTAACGAATCTTGGAGATGCTTCGGGGCAAAACGAACCCTTCTCCAGTGTTGGTGGAAATGTTGAATTGTGCAACCACTGTGGAAATCAGTGTGGGGATTCCTTAAAAAGCTAGGGTTAGAGCTCCCATTTGGCACAGCTGTTCCATTTCTGGGCACCTTCCCAGAGGAACTAAAAACCCTGTACCACAGCGATATATATATGCACCTACGTTTATAGCAACACAATTTGTAATAGTTCTTGGAAACAACCCAAATGCCCATCAACCAAAGAATGAATATAGAAGATGGGATCTCTTTTATATAATAGAGCATTGTTCAGCCATAAAGAAGGATGAATTGCAGTTGCCTAAGGTTGCCTAAGTAGATGCTTTAGACTGCTGAGCTATCTCACTGGCCCCTAAAATTTTGTTTGATTTGTTCTCTTTACAATAAAAATAAACTGCAGGAACCACAGTTCAATCCCCAGCACCACATGCTGCACCAGCCCCACCCACAGAGCAAGCAGAGCTGACCATAACATAAAGACAGACAAAATAAAATAAATATAACCCTAACTTGAAGAGCAAGACCTTGAAGCTGTCCACCATGTACCCAGGCCAGCTCACTGGTGATTACTGGTGTGACATGGCTGTACAAGGTGCCAGGGAAGCCACTTCAGGCTCTCTGCTATCTAAATATCACCATGGGGCCCCAGCTGATGCAGGGTAGAATAACTTCCCAGGTAACCCTTTTCTGAATTCATGATCCGCAAGAGTGTGAGATAACATAAAATGGGGTTGTAATAAGCTAGGAAGTGTGGGCTCCATCATGCTTTGTGGTGTAACAACAGAGAATCAAGCAGAATTTGGCCCAAGTCACATTAACTATAGCTGGAAATCAATTAGAGCTTTAAAAAATACTGATTCCCAAACCCTATCTCCAAAGATTCTGATTCAATTGTTCTGAAGTGAGACTTAAGCAAGGAGAGTTTTAAAAGCTCCCAGGACATAGTGTACAACAGACTACAGAGTCTGATATGCAGCCAGGAGCAGAGGTCTGTGCACAAAGCACTGGAGAAAAGAGAGCCAATAATCTGGGGAGGACAGCATTATGTGGCTGAAGATGGGAGCTAGAGAATTCAACCAAAAGGTGGTGATAAGAGCTGGGCATGGTGGTGCAAGCCTGTAATCCCAGCACTTGGGAGGCTGAGGCAGGAGGATCAGTGTGAGTCTGAGACCAGCCTGGGCTACAAAATTGAGTTCAAGGCCAGCCTGAACTGCATAGCGAGACCCTGTCTCAAAAGGACAAAAAAAAAAAAAAGAAGGTGATTATCGAAACCCAGGTGAGGTACTGGGCGGGGAAGGGATGAGTGACAGGGATTTAGGAGAAAGATCAGTTTTGGAGAGTAAATATGGGAATGAATCAAAAGCAGGAGCCCAGAAGCGAAGTAGGAATGCAGCCAGGGGCTGGGTAGAGGACGCTACCACTCACAGCAGCTGTGGAAATGGGAACAAACTCCAGGGTTTCCTCGGTGATGTGTCAGCATGCAGGTTTTGGACTCTACGTGCAGCTGCCTGGCAGACAGTTATAACTCTGAAAATTAAGAAGAAGGCATTTATTTGAGTGACATCATTATTGAGGTAGTAGTTTAAGCAGAGCATGCAGGTGGGCTCTAGGAATGGCTGTTACCCTGTTGGTCTAGGAATGCCAGAAGTTAGAACCCTGGGAACACCAACCTTCGTAAAGGTCAGGTCTAAAATGGAAACTGATCAAACACCAGGCTGAATTACACTTGCCTGCACTTTCTTTGGGAGGGAATGAGGGATACTTGCTCAGACTGTCTGGTAGAGCCCCCTGTCACCTCCTTTTACAGAGTCTGCCTATTCTGGGGTAGACCAAAGCTCGATATTTGCTTAAGTTCAGGATGCAGAGGTGATGCGGAGGCTGCTGTCCTGAAGGGTGTCTGCTGGCAACCCAGGTCATTCATTCCTCAGGGGACAGACAACTTCCTGGCAGACTCAGAAGGCAGAGGGGGCATCTGCCTCCCGGGCTCAGCCCCTGCATCGCCTCTTAATATCTGTGCCACATTTCCTGGGATTCCTAGGGTGTTAGGGTACACTACTTCTGCTGCACCTCCGTACCCATACCCTTCAAATTAACTAGAATCATTAACATCTTCCAAGGATGACACAGAGACACGAGCCTATAATCCCAACACTCTAGGAGGCTGAGCCTGGGAGACTAAAAATTCAAGCCTAGCTTGGGCTAGGCAGCATCGTAGGCAAACCCTGACTCAACATTTAAAAAAATTTTTTTTTAAATATGCTGGAAATGTAGCTTAGTGTGGAGGTCTATGTTCAGTTCCTAGTGACTGCGGAGGTGATGGTGGGAACTCGCCTGTCAGAGTTGTTGTAGTGTCTGTTTTCCACCACCAAAACAGACTATAGGCGTACAGACAAGAGATTTACCAGGCTCTCCCTTGCAGAGACTCCAGGGCATGGTGCTCCCTTCCACTCAGTTCGGGGAGGGCTCACATGTTGTTGGCATCAGGATGGCACCTGTGACAGTGATTATACAGCAAGGAGGAAGGCGGAGAGGTGGGAGGCCAGTCTTGTCCATTGGGAACAACCTTTTTTATGGTAACAACCTTTCTTGTGAGTCCCATGAGAGAATGCCATTAATGCCTTCTAGCCACTTCTTTTCTCTTGCATGGAGCTGCCACTCTTACACCTGCCACGGTGCCCGACCTCAGCCCCCACTCCACCTCTTAACATCTATGCTGCATTTCCTGGTGGCTCCTAGAGTGTTAGGGTATGCTACTTATTGCTACACCTCTGTGTCCATGTCCTGCAAATTAAATAGAATCATTAAAATCATACAACAAAGGCATAGCGACACTGGCCTGTAATCTGAAGGCCATGCTCCTAGTATACGGTTTAAACAAATGCTTTTTATACATTTTTTTAAAATTATATATTTGATACCGCATCTTGCTGTGCAGCTTGGACTCATAGTGATCCTTCTGTCTCTGCCTCCCCAGTGCTGGGATTACAGGCATGTGCCACCATATCCAGTTTTGGTGGCTGACACAGTGTTGAACCAGGGTCCTTGTGCTTGCTAAGCAGGCGCTTAGACTGCTGAGCTATCTCTGCAGCCCCTGGGAGTTGTGTTTTTGAAACACTCCAGGTGATTCCAATGCACAGCCGACTGGCTTTTTCTACATGCATGTAATCTTGGATATTTTTGTTCATACCACAAAACATGCTCAGCTGTTATATCTTCACTGTGCCTATTGAAAAGTTGGGTGCCTGACTCTCTGGTATTCAGAGAGAAAACTGAGGTGATTACTTTGATTTCTACTCTGGTGGAAGTAAATCAAGAACTATATTGTTTATGTTTACATGGCCATAAGTAGCTCCCTTGAACCAGCTAGATACACAGGTAAGCATTACAGAGTGAATATTATTGATCTGTGACTTCTCCATAAGACATTTCCTTAGATGTCATTTTATTTGTGAACTATTCATTGTTGAGCCAAATTTGGATCTGATCTGGATCTAGGGTACAAATGACGTGACTTAGGAGTTGAATCATTTTTTTATGCCCACAGCATCTAATCAGGCTAAAGTCCTTCAAGTCAATTTTCTGATTAAAGGCCCCAATTAACTCTTAATTGCTATAGAATAGATGCAACTGATTCATTTATCTTACGAATTCCAAGTTGGAAGCCTCAGATGAGCAATAATAATTCTAGCTCCACACTTAGCTAAGTGCCAGGCTAACCCTGGCCACTGCCACCACAAAATATACCATCCAGCTTTGTAAGTTTAGTAGGTGGCACCAAAAAGACTCAACAGGAATAGAATGTTGAGGTAGAGCAGGGACCACAGCTGAGAGCTCGGATTGAACAGAGCAAACCCACATGGATACACATTTTCTGAGACAAATACTTCAAATGACTCTTTAATTAAAGTCATTAGTGATAATTAACCTCAAGGGGAAGATGACTCATCCGATTGGTAAAAATACCCTGGGTTTCATTTTGGTCTATTGTGTTCTTTCTAAGGTTACAGATGGACTAGCTTTCCTTATATACATTCCTGTTCACCCAACAAGCAAGAAGACCTAAATGTGTACTGTTTCTAATGGCTTACTGACTATTATTATATGCCCTTTAAAATAACTTTTTTTAAAAAAAAAAAAGTAAAGATAGGGGAAGAAAAGAAAAAATAAAGAGAAAGACAAGAAAAAAATAAGATTTCTTGAAAGCAAGTAGTAATATTCAATTATTTGCCCAATCTTGTCCAACTGTATGTTAGTATGAGCAACAGATCTGATGATAAAAATTGATACTACAACAATCATTGTTAATTAGGTATCCTTTCAAAAAATTTTAAAGATAGCAAAAATTAGAATTAAAATAAAACATAAGTGATACAGAATTTCATTTAACAAAGTAATATGAATTTCATACCATTTTGTTGTAATACATAGCGTTGTCTTTCAACTAGCTATTCAGGCTACCAGGTACATACATGTGAAATCAGAAGAAGGAAAAATAAGAAATGTACAAGAAAATAAGAGAAAAAGTACAAATGGTTGAAAAAAAGAAAAACAAATTAAAGCATTAACTGCTTCTGTCCACAGTCCAGCAGAAATACACAGTATAGTTGTCCAAACCATTCTGCTGATATACGTAGAGAAATCTCTTTTCCCCACTGCCTCTCCTGTCCTAATTAGCTATTCTTGTTTTGAAACTCGGCAACCTATTTCTTGTTGTACATTACCCTGTTTCTGTCTTTGTTTCTGCTTTTGTTTTTACTCTTCAAAATTAAATTAAATTAAATTAAAAGGAAACAAAATACTCTGGGTGATGTTTCCGTAAAATTTTGAAAGACACAGAGCAAAAGTCTGACATTGCATAAAGGCCCATGTGCGCATTGTTCTTTCCTGTGGGAAACGAGGAAAGCTGATTGCTGGGTGGACTTGAATATCACATGCCCTGTGGTAAACAACGCAAAGTTTATTCACTTTATTGCCTTGCTCATGAAAATCAGGCTAGGGGCTCAAATGTGTTACTCACTTACATGCATGGACCCATTAATATACATTCTTCACTCCTGAGTTTTAGTCAGATTTCAAACAAATGCACTGAATCATGGCGTCATAAGCGAGTGGAAAGTCTTCTACTTTCTGTGTAGACTTGATAGTGGGGAGCAAAATCCCTGAGTTCCGTCCCTTGCCTGCCCAGGAAGGATTAAAACAAACAGGTAAGGGATACATACTCTTTTCTTTTGGTTCTGGAGGGGAAAATTATCACAAGAATGGAGAACCTGTTTCTTAGAGCTGTAAAAGCTTTGATAAAGGAATATCTACAGCTATCCAACTTAATATAGACCTAGGTGACTGTCTCTTCCAACATAAGCCACTTCTTAAGTAACATCTCTGATGATCATATAAGAGCCCTAGGTAGCCATGTGTAGGGGCGCATGCGTATAGTCCCAGATACCTGGGAGGCAGCGGATGACAAGTTCCAGACCACCCTGTGCAATTCAATAAGTCCTATCTCAAAATAAAAGTGAAGTGAGCTGGGGATGGAGCTCAGTGCTATGATCTTGTCTAGTTCCTATAAGGTCCTCTTTTTAATTCCAGTGTGTGCGCCTGTGCGTGCGTGCGTGCGTGCGTGCGTGCGTGCGTGTGGGGGGGGGGAGAATAACTCACAGGACCTTGTTTAATACTGAAATTAGTGTCCATGAGTAGGATCCATTTCACCTGCCTCATTAACAATATGTAAATCCAGTTATATAAATGTTTGACCCCGTGTGGTGTGGCAAAGGCTGTAGTGTGGCACCTGTATCCTGTCCTCAGGCTCCACATGCTCATCCTTGGGACTCCCTGGAGTGGGGCTACTCAGCTGGTCCACTAGGAGCAGTGGGGTAGGGGGCCCAGTTACTCAAAGGCTTGGGCCTTTCCCTACTGGATCCATCTGGAGAGATACCCATGTTCGGGTTCACCTGTGGTGCCCAAAGGGGCCTCTGGGGTAACTTTATCCTTGTTCCTCTTTTCTTTCTATCCAGCCCTGCATATGTTCAGGCTTCTCTTTGTGTTCCTCTTTTATGCCAGGCAGGTGACAAGCCACCCCAGGGTGGGTCTTTTGTCTGCAGTAAATCCCCTCAGCCATACCCAGAACTACTGATCCAGTTTAGTTGGGTGTTTCTGACTCAAGCTGACACCGTCTGTAAGCTGTCACCCTCAGTTTAGTTCTATCGGTGACTTATTTTAGGCATTTATTTTGATTCGTGTATATCTCTTGTTTAGGTTACTGTCCTTTTGCTCTCATGCTGAGGGATGTGTAAGTTAACCCTGAAATACCATGAATCAAGTCAGCGTCTACATAGGCTAAGACCTTTGAACTCCCTCTCTTCTCCACATGTTTTCTGTGGATGAATGTGCCATTCAATGGAGCATACGATAGAGCAATAGCAGTGAAGTCGCTCCCTTGCCTTAATAGTTCTTGCTCTTTGTTCCAAACGGCAGCTGACATTCTTTCCTGTTTGTTTTTCTTTTTTCTTTTCTTTTTTTTTCTGACATTATTTTCTGCCTAAGTCCTTTTCTATATCAAAGAGCTTCTAGTCCTTGACTTTGCTGACTGGTAAGTTTTTTTTCTTCCTGATTAATTATACTTCTTGCCTATTTAGAAAGATACATTCAAAGTGGAAAAACGAGTTTTCATGATGCTTTGTGCATCATGGCTCACATTTAGAGTATGACTGGATCATGACGGTGTGATTCCAGACTAGTCCACTAATCCTTATCATCATCCACATCGGCACGCTCCCTTCCTGCGGGAGGGAACAGAGCAACAAGGACCCAGAGAGAGATCCGGTAGAGTTTCCTTCTGTGCTGATGTTCACAGGATGCTCTGTAACAAGAATAACCCAAATGAGTGGCTTGAATCACAGAAATGCGTTGTCTCATGGTGCCAGGGCTTAAGTCTGGAATTACGAGGTTGAGACACGGATGGCTCCAAAGGCCACATGGGAAGAGCCTGTTTCGCGTCTTTTTCCTTGCAGGTGACCCCCCCCCCCCGTGTTGTCACCCCTCTGCACATATCCATGTTCAAATGTCCCCTCTTCTCCACAGACGCCACTCCTTATGAGCTAGGATCTGCCTTTAATAACCTTCCTTTTACCTGAGCAAACCCATCTCTACATAAATTCGCATTAGCAATGGCTTCTTTCCTGAGTCACGTGTTCCGAGGAAAGCCAGTAGCTGGGCAGCAGAGAGTGGACGCCGCGGTGAGCTCTTCTAAAAAGCACTGCGCATGCCAGGGAGCCCAGTCGCATTCTTCTGACTGCTGTGCACTCTCCGCAAGACTTCTGGGAAAGAGATTCTCAGCTCCACCTGTGATTTGGGGTCCGACACCACGCAAAGAGTCTCCTTCTTGAACGCCAGGAGTGGACTTGTCTGCGCATGCTCCCCAGTGGGTCTCTTCAGCCAGCCAGAACACCCATCTCCAAATATTTACAAGGTACAGTTTATCAGAATCAAAGAGCTCGAGCTCCCGCTCCACAGTATCAGGCATATGGCAGCAGCACGAAATAGGAGATAAATCATGCAGAGGGACTCCAGTTGGATTTAATGCCAGCAATAATTATTTTTAATCAGATGGAAAATTCCCTGAGAAATTCCCTGCTGTCTGATACTGGAAAATAATTTTGTCAGTTCTCATCTGATGTTGTTTCTACAAATAATCTAGTGCCTTTCAGAATGTGCCATTTTATCTTTTCTTCACCCTGTCTCATTTTTTCTCTATACAGCAGTGTCTTATCACCTCTCTGAATTCTGGCTTTTGATTCCAGGATACTTTAGAAAATTGTAGAAAGCATTTGGAACATAGCAAACTCTCTTACATACACAGAGGGTTGTTGTTTTGCTTATTTGTTTCTTTGTTTTGTTTTATATATTTAGTGGGGAGTCTACAGGGTCTCACTATGATGATCAGATTTGTAGTAATCCTCCTGTTTTCAGCCTCCCAAGTGCTGGGATTACAGGCAGGTGCCACCACGCCTGGTGTCTGGCTCTATCTCAGCACTCCCAGGGGTAGGGCCAGCACGGTACTCTTACTCAGAGTTTTGACATATTTCTTAATTCTCTGTGCATATTTCCAAGAAGGAAGAAGCAACAAAATATAGCAAATCACATATAAGCAGGTCCAATCAGGTGTCATTTAGCTGGTACTGCATGTTAGTGTCTGAGACCAGGAAGAGGTTAGGTGTGTTCTGGGGGTAACAAGAGCCCCACTGAGCACCCCTTAGCAATGTCACACCCACACCCACATCTCCTGAAAGCAAAGAAACCTTTTCAAGTCAGTTGTGATATGGACTTTTTGAAATAACTAGTCATTAAAAAAATAATAACTGGCTGTTTGACTGAATCCACTTGTAGGAGTAGAAAGTGGGAGATACAGCTTTAATTTTTTTTTTTTTTTTTTTTTTATTTCCAAGTTCTGTGAAGAGGAGATCTGTGCATGTAAGGGCTTGGTATCTGCAGGTAAAGAGAAAAACTCACGTGTCTCCATTGCACCCCAAAACCCGGGGCTGCTGACCTTTTGCCTCGAGGGGAGTTTTGCCTCTGGCTTTGTGTCACGCTCAGAGGTGCCCTGGAAGTTATGAGTACAACCATCTCAGCCATCCTGTGTGGGAAAATAGCAGTTGATGTTTAGAATGTTTTACCTTGGCTAACCCTGAATATCTGCGATCTGAGCCCTCCATGGAGGACAGCCATGTGCAGTACAGCAGCATGGTAGAATGCCTCTCATCTTGGTCATCTAAGTGTGTACTGTTGCTATTGTCTTATCCATGATTACACTTTCTTTTTAATAAAGGCTTTTAAAAAGACAACAAAGAAATAGGACTGAGAACCTGGGCGTGGTGGTGCACGCCTGTAATCCCAGAACTCGGGAGGCTGAGACAGGAGGATCGGTGTGAGTTTGAGACCAGCCTGAGCTACAAAAGTGAGCTCAAGACCAGCTTGAACTGCATAGTGACACCCTGTCTCGAAAAGACTAAATAAATAAATAAACAAGAAACAACAACAACAAAAAGATTTCCTGAATGCATGCATCAATATTCAATTATTTCCTCAATCTTTCATAACTATGTTAATCGGAGCAACAGATTTGACAATAAATATGATAATAGAACAACCACTGTGAATTAGCTGTTCCTGCTTTCCAAATCTGTAACATATGTATCGTTACCCTGTTTTTGTCTTTTTTTCTGTTTGTTTTTGCTTCCATTTTTTCACTCTTCAAAATAAAATGCAGTTGAATTAAAAAAAAAAAAAACAAACAAAAAACCAAACATGCTATGGCAACCATTGTTAACTTCTTATTATTTTGAAATTCTGTATCATTTTTATTGTATTTTGTTGCTGTCATTTTTTTTCTTTAAAATAAAAATTAAGGGTGGGCCAGACAGCTCAGAGGACTAAAGCGCCTGCTCAGGTAGACGCAGCAGCTGGGGTTCAATCCCTGTTTTCCCGTGGCGGCCCCACCCCCAGCGCGTGCTAAAACACAGTTAAGACTGGGTGTGGTGGCGCGCGCCTGTAATCCTGAACACGGGCGGATCACTACAAGTCTGATCTACACAGTGAGATCGTGTAGACCCTATAGACCCATACTAAAATAAAAATAAAAATAACATAAAATAAAACAGGATAAAAATTAAGAAGCGGTGCTGGAAGTTCACAGCAGCATCCAAGAGGAAGCAGCCCGTGTCAGGCCCTCCCGGCGGCTGTGCCATTGTCTGCTGATGCCAGCTGGACTCCGTCTCGTGAGCCAAGGACTTGGCCATCCATCCATTGCCCTGTGTCCAACCAGAGCGAACAGCTGCTGAAGTTGAGTGTTTTCATTATTTACTTATTTATTTATTTGGTACAGGGTCTTGCTACATAGTTCAGACTCACAGTAGTCCTCCTGTCTCAGCCTCCCCAGCGCTGGGATTACAGATGTGCAGCACAGCTTGGCATGCAATGCAGGGGATCGAACCCGGATCCTGGTGCTTGCAGGTAGGTGCTCAGACTGCTGAGCTATCTCGCCAGCCCTGAATCTCAGTTTTGACTCACAAATGGAAGCTGGGTTTAACATGGGAAAGTGCAATCTCTGAGCAGACAGTGTGGGAATCTGAGGCAGTGCTTAGTTTTAAAGTTAAAACCTGGCCTCTTTGCCTCTGGAGGCTTTGTGCACTCCTCTTCCTGGTTCTGGTAAAAGGGCTGTCCTGTCTCGGCCCCTCTTGCTTCAAACAGAAGACTAAATGGTATCAAACTGTTGGCACCCAAACATCCGGACCACTGATACACTGGACATTCCAACTATTTCCTTGAGGTCCACTGAATGTTCAGTAGAGAGTTATCAGTGGCTCCCAAGGCCAGCGGGTGCAGGTCTCAGGCCCAGGCCAAGGCCATCGGAGGTACACTGGGCCAGCTGGGAAATCCTTGACTTCTAAGGCATACCTTTCCTTGGAACCTGGCCTTCTCCTGACCTCATCCTCTGACAAACAATGCATTATGGGAACAGAAAACTAACATGAGGGGTGAGCGACAGAGTCGGGATTTGAATGCAGGCAGACAGGCTGCAGAGTCTGAAGGTAGTGCCCAAGCTGGGCTGACTGTGGCTTCTCAGTTTGCACCAACAAAACCAAGATCGGGAATGGAAGCGATGCTAAACCCTAACTTACTTTAGCAAGAAAGACATCCATCGATTGATCCCTGAAGCAGTGAAAGAGTAAAATGCTGTACTCATATTGAGATAACCTGCTAAGAAAAAGTTACTTTTATATAATAAATGATTATCAAATTGTGTTATTTTTGGTTAACATTTCTAATATAGATGATGATAATCAGCTCAGAAGACATTTTATCATTTAAGAGCTTGTTTCCAGGGATTTAAAAATAGTGTGTGCTTGTCTTAGTTACCGTTCTCTTATTGCTGGACAAATACCTGACACCCAAATTGAGAGAAGGAAAGGTTTATTTAGCTCACAGTTATTGGAGGTTTCAGTCCATACTCAGTTGGCTCCCAGGCAAGGTGGCCCATGGCAGAGAACAACCTTTCATGGCAGCAGCTAAGAGCAAGACAATAAATAGGGAGGGAGGGAGCAACAGCTCAAGCAGCTAACTCCTCTTCCTTCCTTACATTGAAATGCAAATCACCTGCCCCAGGGAGGTACAGCACCCACGCTCACGATACCCAATCAGAAATCCCAGGAGCCACACCATGACTATGTGAGGCTTTGGGGCGGGACACCTATACATACCATAACAGCGCTTAAATGTACAATAATTGCGATTAATCTCCTTCCAGGGATGGCCACTCCCCGTCTCTTCCGACACACGTATTTCCTCTCATTCTTGACGCTTTCTGAGGTACTTCTGCAAGTTGTCTTTTGTGTCTTTAGTTGCACAGTTGTGGCTGCCTTGATATCCTGAATGGATTGAAACTGTCAACATGTCATGGTCACTTGGCTGTGAGGAGAAAGAGCCGGAAGTCGCATCGCGCCAGATGAGCTGAACAGGGAATGAAAGGCACTGTTACTGTTCCCCTCTCTGTCTCTCTGTCTCTCTGTCTCTCTCTGTCTCTCTCCATCTCTGTCTCTGTCTCTGTCTCTCTCTCTCTCCCCCCTCCCTCCCTCTCTGTGCTGCACATCTGTAATCCCAGCGCTGGGAAGGCTGAGACAGGAGTACTGTAAGTCTGAACTATGTAGCAAGACCCTGTACCAAATAAATAAATAAGTAAATAATAAGCCCTAGGTGATATATTCATTGCTATGAAGCCCCTGTGTCTAGCCTGGAGGTAATCCTTGACTACTTATTAGGATAGTCACTTAGTTGGCTTTCTGTCATTCTAACAAAACATCCCAGGCAACTAATTTACAAGAAAAGAGAAAAGGATGACTATGGCTCAGCGCATAGAGTTTCTCCCAATAACAAAGGACCTGCTGGTCACAGGCTTGTGGTGTGTGCAGACAGCAATGTCCTAGAGTGTGTGCATGGTAGACCAAACGGCTCCCCTCCCACCAAGAAGTGGAAAAGGAAGGGGAAAGGTGAGTCTCACTGTTCCGAGACCGGAAGGACCTCCTGCTGCACCCAGCTCCTAGGGTCCTACCTCCCAAAAGTACTGCTTGGGGGATCAACTTTGAACACACACCCCGGGGAGGCACCTAACGGGCCACATTATAGCAGGTAGGTGGTTCCTTAGACCTCAATCATTTCCTCAAAATTTCCTGCTGAATAATGTAAATTTGTTTTGGTGGCCATTGTTATTGTTTCGTTTCTTTCATGGTAAGGCTGATTGAACCCAAAGCCTAGCACATAGCAGGCAAGAACTCTGCCCCTGAGTTTCATCCTCAGTCCTCCCCCATACTTCCTACTCTTTGAGGGGAAGGATTTTAGTTTTTTCAACTACTATTATTTGTCTGCGTTGGAGTGCCTATGGCTACATGTTCATAGCACATCTTAATTCCTTTTTTCTTCCTCTTTGTCTTCCCCACCTCCATCTCTTACTTCCCTTTCCTTCTCAAAACATCTCCACATGAACTTTTAGAAACTGTATTTGAAATATACAGTAGGCTCCCTCCTTGATCTGGAGAGCCTGTAGACTTCTAAGTGACATAACTTGGTACAGATCTTTTTCTTTCAGGGTGATTTTGGTGGGCCTTCACAATCTAGAAATCCATTCTCTTTAGTCCTCTACTTTAAATTGTGTTTGAATTAGTTCATCTTCTATTTTTCCCAATTCCAGAGTCTCCCCTTAGCCTACTTCTTCAGAAAGAAAAATTCTAGTCTATTCCCACAGGATAAGCAGGGATGGCCACAGGCACATAGCTGGTGAAAGAGGGGGTCTTAGATATATTACTGCTTCTTAGAAAAGGCTTTGAACCCTGTTATGGTTATGTTTAGTTGTCCCCCCAAAGCCTCATGTAGTCATTGGGCGGGGACTTCTAGAGTTGGAGACTTGATCCATGATCCCTGGGATTATGGGTTTTAGTACTTCGGGGATTATGGGTGTAGCCTAAGGCAGAGGCTAAGGCGGAGAGCATGAATATAATATAAAGAGAGACAGGCAGAGAGACAGAGAGACAGACTAGAGCTGTAGCTGTGGCTCTGCTGCCCTGTTTGGTTGGCTGCCTCTGCCACCGTTTTGCTGCTGTTCTGCTGCCATGAACTGGATGCTCTCCGACCTGCTCCACTCAGCCTTGGGCCAGCCAAATATGGACTGAAACCTCCATGAGCTGTGAGCTAAATAAACCTTTCTTTCCTTCATTTTGGGTGTCGGGTATTTGTCCCAGCAACAAGCAAAAAAGTAACTAAGACAAACCCTTTCTCCAGTTGGAGCAACTAACCCTCCTATTTTTGAAGCATTCTTACATTCTGGGGTATAGATAAGGTTGGTTATTCTTGAATTCTGTCTTTCTGTATAGGGTTCAATTTGTATTTGGCAAACCTGATATAATTTATTCATTTGCTTTCTATCTTTTGAAGTTTTATAGCTATGTTGTCTCTTATCGATATATATATATATATATATATATATATATATATATTTACATTCTTTTGACTTTTTATTGTCATGTCTTGACAAGAGGTAGCAATAAATGCTTTTTTAATTGGAGATAAAAGTTACTATCTTTTCAAATAATTATAGGTTAGCATTCTTTCTCATCTCCTTTCCTGTAGTTCCTGTTAGGTATATGTTAGAGATCTTTGGTTGATCTTAGAACTTTTAGCTGTTTATTTATAATTATGAACCCTTTGTGTGTCATGTGTTCTGGATGAAGTACTAATTTGCTTCATATTACAGTCTTGATTACATTGTATTGTTTATTATTTATGTTTTTATTTTAATCATTATCTTAGATTTTGAAAATTTCTAATTATTTTTTTTCCTCTTCATATTTCACTTATCCTTAGTAATATTTTCAGGTTGAACCTTTTATTATCAAATTACTGTTTAAAAATTCCTTTCCTGCCTAACATAGTTGTGAGCTACATAGTGAGTTTGAGGCCAGCCTGATTTACACAGTGAGACTTTATCTCAAAAAAAAAAAAAGAAAAGAAAAAGAAAGAGGAAAGAAAAGAAGAAAAAATGGGAATAAAAGAAATACAAGAAAAAGAGAGAAAAGAAAAAAAGAATTTCCTCTAGAACAAATTCACATTAAGAATTCAACAGTTGGCTGTCTTTGGCAAAATTAAGTGTTCCATGTATGTACTCCGACACTTGGATTAACGATTCATTGAGGCCGTCATCATGTACCAGTATCAGACCCTGTGACAGAGTTCCAGTTTCTGTCTTGATGGGACACAGGCCATGAACTTGTCCACTGAGGCAGTCCTTGGCTCAGTTCAGCTGCAAGCTGAGAGCTGTGTCCAGGTCTTCATACTTTCTTGGACATGTAGCTTATAAAGGGCCACTGTCCAGGCAATGATCTGAAACACTTTTCATCAGACTCATGCTAGGCCCAGGTTAGCTTTTCTGGTTCAAATGGTGAATTTAGGGGCCCTGGAGTCCCCACTCATTGCCATAGCTGAGCTTGAAAACACTGATGTCTAAACTCTGGGGCCCTCAGAAGCCTATAGAAGTAGTCTGCTTTCAATTTCTTTTGTCCCTTGTGATCCTTTTCCAAATCCCAACTCAAGTTATGTTTGTCTTATTTCTGGACCCAGATGTGTTCTTTTTTGTTTCTCTCTCTTTCATTATTAGATTAAATTGTTTAAAATTATGAGTTTGCTGGGAAAGTGGTCAAATATTGGTGATTTTGTATGGCTTATGTTAATGAGCCTATTTTTACTACATATTTTACTCATGGGTACATCAGCATATGAATTTATTGTGCTGTCTTGACTGGAGGGCTCTACCAACTCTTCAGTACCCTTTATCTCCTCCCTCTTACCTGTCAGTCAGCTGGTCACACACACACACACTCAGAGCTCCACACAGTTCCTGTGTGCACAAGGTCCCCTCCCATGAAGAGCCTTGTCAATGGGGACTGCGGCCAAGACATGGCAATGCAGTGGAGAGTGGGCCATCAACAACGGGTGGTTTAGAAGGAGCTTTGCTTAATTCTACTTCCTGCAAACACAATTAGCTCTCTTTCTACTATCATGCAAGTATTTAAACCAAGTGAAATTTTTTTTTTTTACTGAGAATAAGACTTAGGATCGTTTTGTTTCCATGTTTTTCAGAAAGAGGTGAACTTGAAGAGGTACACAGGAGAGAGAAAACATTAGACTCACATGTAGATCATTAAAATCTTGACTTGTATCCATAATTAACAAATATATGACTATTTAACTAACCTAGTAGGGAAAAAAAAGCATATGTAATAGAAATGTCTCTAGTGTGTGTATTTGATTTTGATGGAAGACAAAGCACAGGAGTCAGGAGCACAAAGTGTTTCAGAGAACAAGAATGTGATCATGGAGCCCTGTGCCCTGAGCAGCCAGAAGCCTGAGAAAGAGCTCAAGGAGACTCCAAGGAGGAGCCCTGGTGGACGCGGCATTGGCTCCGGAGAAAGAGAATGTATGTTTATCAGAAATGATATGCCCCTGCCTTGGCAGTTAAGATTTCAAGAAATTCAGACTAACAATACAGGCTCCCTGAAGGTGGAGCACTGCTTAAGCGACCACAGTGTCCCCAGATCCCAGCCCGAGGCTGACACAAAGAGGGTGCTTTGTGAATATCTGGATGGTACTTGATGCTCCAGCTGATGCCACCTGGATTGACAATCTGAATTCTGTTGTGGATGACAGCAAAGCCCTGACTCTTCCATGGTGATCGGATTGCTCTGGCTCCAAGCGGCAACATCAGTTTTGAACCCCATGAACCCTGACAATGCTTCGCCTGCTACATCTCAAGAGTTCTTCCGTCCTTGAGTGGAGTCCAGGTGTTTCCTTGTGTAGCATTCAAAAAGAAAACAGATGCTTTCTGCGGCTGATGCTATCACTGCCTTTGGATGCTGATGTTTCTGGAAGAACCTAGAATGCCCAGGGACTTTCAAACTCTGCTGCTCATAATCTTCAGTCCTCTTTGGACCACTGCAGCACTGGGATGGCCAGGTTGCTGCCAGTGTCTGGGAATCAATAATCCTGCCAGACCGGGTCCAAGGACCAAGGACCTGGATGTACTGGAGCACATGTACCCAGGAATACATGTGTACCCTTCTGATGCCATTCCCACAGAGGAGTCCGTGGTGGTGTTAGATGTTGACAAAGTGAGGACCGACTTTCTATGTGAAACCCTGGCTAGCCAGGGCAAGGTACTAGCTTTATGGTACTGTTCATGGAAGCCAATTTGTGATGCCACTGGAAGGCTCACAGCACAACTTGATGCACGGGATGTGTGCACAAAATCTCATCTGAACTTCCATAGCCATCAAATATTCCTGATATCGCTCCCATTACTTCTGTTATTCACTACAATACAGCAAATAACACACAATCCAAGCAACAGCACAACCCACTATGGCTCATTGCTTAGATTGTGATGTGTAATAGCAAATTGTGGCGAGAGAAAAAAAAGGAACCTGAGCATCCACCATCATGAACCTTAGGAAGCGTTGGTATCTCTCAGCCTTGGAAGATTCGGGATCTGTGAACTGTCCCCACCCTGTAGTCTTGCTAAATGTTTGCAGCCAAACATCCACTTTTGCCCTTTTTCTTGGTAACATGCTCCTTGATCTTCAGCCAGCCTCACCACCACCCAGCTGGAAAGGCTATTTTTACTAAGCCATAAAGTAATTAGGGTGACCATGTGACTAAGGTTAGATCAGAGAATTCCCATGACAGCTGGAAAATCTGCAAAAAGAGAAGAATGTAGCCCCTACAACTGTGGAGCTGCCTGGACCAGGGGTGTCAGGCCTGGAGTTCAGGAGGTCAACTCAGAGCTTGGGCAAGCTGGGAGGGACTGGGGTCTCTGCTGACTTAGGATTGTCAGCACACACACACACACACACACACACACACACACACTGTTCTGGCCTGGCTGGCTTCAGACTTTTCTTACAGAGAGATGTGGTCTTACCCACGTTTATTTAAGCCGCTGTTGTTTTACTTTTCCTGCTAATTGATAGTGCCTGAAGATGATCTGAGACCCACCACAAATTATGCGCCATGATGTTTTCATTTTGTGGGAAGGCTCAGCGCTCAGTATGTTCATGACAGAGCAAAAGGGCAGAGATTTGTCATTTAATTCGTTCCACTTCAATTCCAAATGCTTGGAAAGCTGTTGGGTTTCTCTCATTTTTGTTCAGTTGTATGATTTCCAGTGATGTCAGACAGCCTGTTTGAAAAGTAGTTTTTATGTCATAACTATCTAGGCCTTTACATTAAAGAAGTTGTTAATTTTCAAATGTCATACTTGCTTTGAGAGAAGCCACCCCCTGTTGATAACTATGTTCCTCCTGTGTGTGGGGTACGATGAGCACCCCCTTTCTGTCTGTCAGGGATGGGGACACCCTCCTCCTCCAGCATCTCACTGTGTCCCTGGCCAAATCCTTTTCACCCTGAACAGAAGATAGTGAGATATCAACAATGCTCTGACTTAACACATAAGATGCATCAAGCTAATTTAGTAAGAGCATAATTTTTTTGTTGTTGTTGTTCATAAATTGGAGTCCCTGGGACACAGCTTCAGGCACAAGTGGGCCACAGGTATCCTTGGAAGCTGCTGAACCTAAGATTTCCCTTCCTCTGTGGTGGCTGAATGTCTATGCATTGTGGACACAATGCTTCCTAGAAAACTAAAGTCCCCATTGTCTCCTTTCCTTTCCTCTTTGTCCCTGCCTCTGTCCTCCATTCCTTCTTTCCTTGCTTCTTTTCCCCTTTTCCTTCCTCTCCCTTCCCTCTTTCCTTTCTTCCTTTCTTCCTTCCATTTTTCTTCCTGTAGTAGTGAGTAATGCGCCCAGAGCCTTTGCGCCTTTGCATTAACTTAAATTTTCAGCCCCTTTAATTTTTTTTTTCTTTTTTTTTTTTTATTCTGAGAAGATCTGGCTAAGTTGCTAAGTTTTCCAAGCTGGACTTAAACTTGTGATCCTGTTGGCTCAGCCTCCAGCAGGCTAGGATTATGCTTTGGGAGTCCAAGTCCCGTTTGCACTGAATGCTACCTTTACTACCCTGATATTGGCTGCATCTGATTGGCCCATGCTTATCCCTGAACTAGCCCCATGTCTGGAAGAATGAAGAATTCCAATGAGGACGCCTGATTCACCTGCCACCCTTCTAGCCGGGGATCTTAATTGGCAGAGTGTGAATAAAACACAGAAGCTTGTCACCAGGACATGTAAGCAAGACAACAGGCATCTACTACAGACTCTGCAAGAACTTGAAAAATAGCAACAGTTCAAGAGCTGTTTTGGACGCCTTCCAGGTCATATCCTTGTATCTATTATACTTTACAACTAATTGTGTTGGACAGCTAATTAACTTGTAGAACGGCTAGATAGATTCTCATTCTTCTCGCTTCTCTTCTGAACCCCTTGGTTTTCCAACCTGGAGGTGCATGACTGGGAAGAGGAAGGTCATGGAGACATTGAGGGCTTTCTATTCTTTGTGTTGTGTTCAAAAGTTTGGCTTTGAACGTTTCAGGGAATGATGGCAGAAAGTAAA
>PVJA010006737.1:0-23475 GCA_004027025.1 Myocastor coypus
ATATAGAGTGGGAGAGAGAGGGGAGGGAGGGAGAGGGGGAGAAAGGAAGAAAAAGGGAGTTAGAGGGGTTAAGGACAGACAGAGGGGAAGAGAGAGGGAGAAGGAGGGTGAGGGGTAGAGAGAGGTAGGGAGGGGGAAGAGAAGGGGAGAGAAAGAGGAAGAGAGAGAGGGAGGAGGGGTAGGAAGAGAGAGGGAGGGAGGGACGGAGAAGGCAAGAGAGAGAGGCTCATAAAAGGAAACAAGAGAACACTAGCGGGATAAAATGAGGAGGCAAAAGGAATAGGAGAAAGAACGCAGTGAAAAATTAGCAAGAATAATAGAACAGAGCGGTGAGAGCGGTGTTCTGTTGTCCTGAACGTGAGCCTCTTTTCTCAGCCCAGCACTGAGAAGCAGGGTCCTGGCCAGGACGCAGCTCCCCTCACGCCGCAGGCAGCGTGGCAGTCCCCCCAGAACAGAGCTGGCTGCAGGCGTGTGCACCCAGGGAGCACAGAGCAGCGCCGCCATGTGAGCTTCCAGCACCGTGGGACTCAGGTGGAACCTACCTCCACCGGCAGGACCAGGACGGAGGTGCATGTTTAGCAGCCCCAGCCTCCCAGCAACATGCCCCACAGCTGGAACCCGAGGGCCCAATCTCTCCAGGGCTACCCTCCCTTCATCTGCCCTGGGAACCTGATGGGACAGAGGGCGACCTGGAGCCCAGGGACTGCAGCGGGCCGGGGTTCCAGGACTGAGCTCTCTCTCCCTGCAATGGTATCTCTGGCAGCTCTCCTTCAAGGACGGTGGTGGGCAACATGCCAGGGTCACCCGCCAGCTACAGACTGAGGAAGGTCACTCTGGAAGCCTTAGCTGGCACGTACCTGGAGGGTTCTACTATTGCTCGCTTTGATAACATTCTCGGACTCCAGACACACTGTCTTGGCAAAGCCAAGTGGCTGGCACTTCTCAGCCATTTAAAATCATTTTTTTAATCTTTTTCTAAATCTTTCATTTATGTACTTGGTGCAGCACAAATGCATAGTGATCCTCCTGTCTCAGCCTCCCCAGTGCTGGGATTACAGGCATGTACCGCCACACCCAGTTTCAGGCACCAGGGTTTGAACCCAGGTCCCTGCGCTTGCCGGCCAGTTGCTTAGACTCCTGAGCTATGTCCTCAGCCCTAAAATGATTTTCGTCTGCGCCTACTTCTTTCTGGGTGTGAAGTCTAATGATGAGCAGTGGTTCCCAGAAGGTGACTCAGCTCCAGCGGGAGGTGGGGCGTTCCCAAGTCCCTGGCAGGTAGAGCCAGCAGCCAGGAATGCGACCGCTCCCTGCCGCCCTTGTCCCCTAACTCTGCTTCAGTCTCTCTGAATGTAAAGCCATCCTGCTCGTCCTGAGTGGCAGGGCCAGTCAACGCGAGTTTTGTCAAGTTCTCTGGATGATTCTAGTGTGTGCTGGAGAGCAGCTGAGCCGCCAGCTTCCCTAGAACCCACCAGGCCAGCATCCCCGCCATTATGGGCGCAAGGGACGCGCCACACAAGGCCATTTTTCCCTGGAAGGAAAGGCTGGGCCTGGGGGAGGGCTTCCAGAATGATTCGAGAGCAAACACGCCCTAGAGCCCTCCAACGAGCAGCGCACAGTAGGTTCAGGCTCCTGTGGGAATCTAATGCCACCGCTGAGCAGACAAGAGACAGAGGAGAGGCGCTGTAGGCCGCGATAATGGCCATGCAGCACAGCTGAAGTACAGCCTCTCCCCAGCCCACAGCTCCTACCACTCTGTGGCCAATTCCTGACAGATCCCTGAAGGCCTGGAGCTTGGGGTCCATGGCGTGGGGCTTGGAGAGCCCTGAGTCAGACCAGGCCCAGCAGATCACATTTGCTGGGGACAGGGAGGTGTTCAAGAAGGCCAGTCAGCCTACAGGGGACCCCACCCAGGAATTCGGCCTGTCCATGGGCCCTGGCGTCTCTGCTGCCATAAGACCCCATTCCGTTCAGTCTCCAGGCACAGCCAGAGACCCCACCCCCTCCACAGTTAGGGTTATTTTGTAATCATAAAGCCACAAATTTCCAATCCCTAACTGGGAGTAAGAGAAGGTGTTTCTTTGAAATTCTTGACTTGTGTAAAACCAGTTGTAAACTCCAAAAAGAATTAATATCATGCACACAGGGAACAGCTTTGTGCAAGCCCATAGCATACCCAAGAAAAGTAAATAATGCCTGCCTAATTTCCCTCTGTACAACGTGGCTAATTATACAGCTCTTGGATTATAATACTGCTTAGGTAAACATAATGATATCTTATTTGCCATGAATTCCCTGAGTTTAGCTAACCAATTACTAGTCTAATTTTTCAGGTATCATTAAAGACGTTCTAATTTAAAAATAAGCAGATGTGTGCCATCACAGAGCACCAAATTTAACCCCAGACACCTCATAAATGTATAGAAGAAGAAAAAGCATCTATTCCAAATGCGCTATTTAATTACGAGGTCTGAGGAAGAAATGATACGTGCTAATGATGAAATTAAAGGCCTTAAGATCGAATCTGATTAGATCCTGTAAACATTGGGGGTAGCTTAGCTCTGCAGCAGAATTTATCAAGATGACTTTTCCATTCACACGGGGCTAAAAGCAATTTTCAAGCGAGTATGAGGCGGGGGTCACTGCGGATGATTAGAGCCGGGTAACTTTTACCGAGTGGCCCTTCATGCTTGGAATCTATCAGCTGGTAACAAGTGTAGGCCAAGCTCACACGGTGCTGCCCGTAAACAGTGCCGTTCGTTACTGCTCCGCGTCACAGAGGTGTCTAATGGACCAATATCCCACATCGTCCCACAGCAGCGGGGCTTATTTTACAGTGGGTTATTATGCTAATAGATTGTAAAGTAGTATACAGGAATGTGGCCTTAATGTATTTACCCCTGTAGACAAGGAGGGGGAGCGGGGTGCTTTGCAAGCAATTATCATGAATTATTACACCATCTAAAAAACAATTACGGTAGACTCGTGTGTTTCCGTTTTCCTCGTTTATTACCCTTAGTGTGCACGGAGTGAGAATAATTGAGCAAGCCACTCAAATCTGCACTTACGAACAATAGTCAGACGGTGGCAACCCGTGGATAGGTGCATTGCACCCGCCCCCCCCCCCGCCCCTCACCGGCCCCTCTTTGTTCCTGCACACCCCCCCCAAAAAAAGAAAACCACACCTTTGCATCTTGAATGCATCAAGCACTTTTAAGAAACAAATTGAACAATGGCTATAATTTAGAATGCAATTAGGTGAGCCGCTTTTCGTTTTTTACCTCCAATTACCCACGGCAACGTGCGCTCAGGAGCAGCGCCACCACCTCTGGTTGCCAGCTGTTCCTCTCTGGTATCAGAGCAGGGGCTGCAGCTCAGCCTCAGTCAGAGGGGCTGCAGAGTCTGAGGGGTTCCAGTGGAACCCGGCTAAGCCCCAGCTCCACTCCTCCTGCTGCCCCGCTGACAGCCTCTGTCAGGCTGTGTCCGCCCAGGGCCCGGTGCACCTCCCCTGAAAAGCTCCCCGCAGACTCGGAGCTTCTGAGGGGCTGTTCGGCCATCTCTCCTCCCCAGCTCGTCTGAGGTCCCTGCTCCAGCAGAGGAAGTTATGTGGACAACGGGAACCGAATGGAAAAGGCCTTCCCCGACAAGTCCGGCCACAGTCCCTTCCATCGTTCTCCTGTAGCACAAAGCTCTTCCAGCCCTGTGCACTTGGGTCTCCGGCCACCTCGAGACTTCTGTGCCACCGAGTTCCTTGGTCTCTGTCACCACAGGGCCTTTGCATGTTCCGTTTGTGCTTCGCATGAAACTCTTCCGGCTGGGTGGCCACGTCTGCGTGTAGCCAACGCTTCAGACTCTAACTCAGGTCTCCCTCTCTGACCTACCAAATAAGTTAGGCCCTTTACCCTTCCTTCACCACCCGCGAGATTCTCTCAGCATATCACATTCACATCCTTGAAGCGCCTGACTCACATTCTAGTAACTGTTTGTCTAACGCTGTCCTTCCTAAGGCCCGTGAGCTCCATGGGGGCCGAATTCCACTTACTATCGCCTTGTCCCAATCTCCAACCCACAGCAGGTGCCCAAGGAATTCTTTTCTACTAGAATAACGTTTATGCTCAAAGCCAGGAAGAGAAAGCATGGAACAGGAGAGAAGATGAGGACCAGAGTGGCTGAGAGGAGAGGCTGCGCTGTCCCCTCCCAGGTGCCACCGGTGCTCCACGAACCCCCCCCCCAGGCCCCTGATGGCTTTCCCCGCTGGCAGCCAGCCCTCCTGCTCTGCCTATGCACATACTGCATCCCAGGATTCCTGGCACCAGCACCAGGGGCAGACACAGCCACCTTTATTGGTTTGGGAAATGAAAAACAAAGAGTTCTTCTAGAAGTTTCATATTGGAAGCACCGGTTGCCACAGAGGGGCCAAGTGTCCCAGAAGGTTGCTTTGGCCATCTGCTAGCAGCAGAGCTCCATATCAGAAATGTGCACAGCAGGGAGTGGGGAGATAGCTCCGTAGAATAAGGGCTTGCCTGGCAAGCACAAGGACCTGAGTTCAATCCCCAGTTCTGAAAATAAAGAAGGAAGGAAGGAAAGAAGGGAGGGAGGGAGGGAGAGAGAGAGAGACAGAGAGACAGAGAGAGAGAGAGAGAGAGAGAGAGAGAGAGAGACAGAGAGAGAGAGAACAGGCATCCACAGGCACACACAAGCGTGGGGCTTTGACGAGAGTCTGAGTAAAGAGAAATGACTTCTGACGGTGGTGCCAGAGTTTCTCCCAAGCATACTTTTAATTGATGATCCCATTATATCCCTTCTGAAGGCATTTTTAAAACCCAACAAATGACTGCTTACCACGGAGCACAATACGATCCCTTATAAGTTAAGCCATTCTCGTGAATCACTTGTAATCACCGGGCATTGTTGAGCCCGAGGGATAGATAACTATATTTGTATCTCTGTGATTTTGAGGAAGTCAAGACATGGAAACAAATCGCAGGGACTCAATTAATCTCTTCGCCAGAGCTCGTAATGATCAGCAGAAAACTTTAAAAATAACATAAACCAAAAGAACTGTGGTGATTAAATCACCGGGTCTTTCACTAACTGCTTATTTGGATTGTTTATTGGTAAATGGGAAGGGGGGTCAGGGGCAAAGCG
The DNA here is from genome assembly GCA_004027025.1 of Myocastor coypus. NCBI lineage: Eukaryota > Metazoa > Chordata > Mammalia > Rodentia > Myocastoridae > Myocastor > Myocastor coypus. Next base: position 5,146 of record PVJA010006737.1, read on the forward strand.
AAAGGGGGAGGAGAAAAGAAGGGAGGGAAGAACAGGAAGGAAAGGAGGGCAAGCTAAGGGAGGGACGGGAGAGGGAACCGGAAGGAGGTGGAGGGCGAGCTAAGGGAGGGATGGGAGAGGGAACCGGAAGGAGAGGAGGGCAAGCTAAGGGAGGGACGGGAGAGGGAACCGGAAGGAGAGGAGGGCGAGCTAAGGGAGGGACGGCAGAGGGAACCGGAAGGAGGTGGACAGATGCGGGCTGGGGGGACTTTGTTTCTTTAGGGGCTCCTAGAGCAAGGACCCCAGGCTAGGGAGCCTAGCACAGAATGCAGCACAGCTCCATTCTCTTGCCTCTCGGGGTCAAGGCCTGGACCCAGCCACTGGCAGGGCTGCAGTCAGGCGGAAGCCTCAGCAGAGTATCTTCCTTCCCTCCCTTCCTTCCCTCCGCCTCTTCCAAGTTTAGCCAGCACCCCTTTGCGAAGCTCCTGCTCCCCAGCTCCAGAGCCCTGCACACTTCGCTGTACCCCCAGCTTTTTTTCCTTCCTCTGCCCACCACCCTTGACCTCCTTAACGCCGCCCCACTTAGAGGACCTTTTGGGCTACTCTAGACCTCGCCACACTCCGGGACAATGGCCCATGTGGGGAGGAATCACTTCGTAGCTATTCAGCGGGGTCACATGTCAACACTTCAGGGAGTGTGAGGGCGTTATTCAGGTTGTCACAAGGCATTTTTAAAAACAGAAGAAAAGAAAAAATATTTTGCAAATGAATGGATATGTAACATGACAATGAGGACTTCAAAGGCATCTTTGGGACTGTTGTTTGTTTGTTTGTTTTCGGTTTTTAGTTTTTAAGAGGATAAATAATAGTATAGAAGCATGCAAAATTGGTCAAAAAAATTGTAAGCATCAGCTGCTCCTGTCAATAGCCCAGGAGAAATAAGCAGCCCTGAGTATGGACAGTAAATGCTGTGAAAAGGAAAGGAACAGCTGCGATGAGGGACAGCAGAAAAGAAAGGAAAAGCGGAGGCGGCGGGTTTCTGCAAGAGTCCTCGCCAAAAAGGACAGAGCAGGTCATGTGGCTTTAAAAGATCTTTTCCAAAGCCCATCCATATCTATAACCTGACTTTCTTCTCCAAAGCTACCTTGGCAGGGAAAGAAGGTAGTTTGTCCCTCATTGTTGCTGAGGAGACAGAGAGAGGTGACGCGGTTGGGGACCACAAATCCACAAAGGCTCATCTCGTCTCCTCCCTGAGGGATAAATGGAGGTTTGGGATTATCGGGGTTAACCCTTTGAGATTTCCCCTGGACTCTGCAGGGATGGGCCAGCCTCCCCCACCCACCAAGATGAAACTAAAGCTACTGAGAGGAAGAATCTGTCCAGGGCAAGATCCTCCTCAGCACGGGATCGTCTCCGCCCTCCTGAGTCACTGCAGGATGATCCTGGCCTGCTGAGCCCTGGACCTCTCAGTCTCCCATGGACCTTGAGCCTCAGCCCCTCCTGTCGTGGTCCACAGCCCATGAAGCGTGGCTGCTCGATTGTCTGCATCTCTGCCCACCCTGGGGCACCGACCTCCCAGCCCCCTTGAGCATTACTCAATTTGTCTCTGTTTCCTACTTCATCCGTTCACGGCTGTACGCCTCATGACTGGCATCTGGGGATCTTGGCCCGCTCCCCAGGACCCCATCCCATCAGAACCACCTCGTGAACAAGCACCGCCTAACAGGACCCAGTCCCTCAACAATCACAGTTCCTCTTTCCTTCTCATGGCATTTGTCTGCGCCTTGTTTCGGTCAACTTTTAAATTTGTGTGTGTGTGTGTGTGTGTGTGTGTGTGTGTGTGTGTGTGTGTGTGTGTGCGTGTGTGTTACGCAATGGCTGCACTCTTTACAGAGGCGTGGCCCACGTACACAACATCTCCGCCCCTCCACCTCCTGACCAACTTGCCATCGCCTCCTTCCTATTCGTCTTTATTTTTCTCTTCACCTATATTCTTGGCCTCGCATCGCATGGAGAAACCATGTGGTAATTAAGCTTGTATGTTTGATTTATTTCACTTAATATGATGGTCTCAAATTGCATCTGTTTCTCCACAAATAACTCAAGTTTATTTATGTTATTTATTAGAAGGCACCCATGGCTCTTAGATCTTTTACGTCATGGGCAAGAGATGTCACAGCTCTCTCTCTCCCTCACTCACACGCCTTCCCACAATGCATCCTGTCACTTGGACACAGTCACCTTGCAAGGACACATCCGGCACATGGAGGCCCATATTCTGCAGGTCAGCTCACTGGCTCGTGGCAGACATTCCACAAGGAGAATCTGAAGCCTACCCATCCGCAAGACAGTCTCATGAGAGGCCCCTGGCTATGCAGGGACTGTCACCTCCAGAGTCCTTGCTTCTCCTTCTCACCCCCACGGCCTGTTGGCTGTTCACTGCCTGGAGGTAGATCTGCTCCAAGCACAGCCAGCGCAAAGTGTGCACGTGATTGTCTCAGAAGACAGACAGCACAGCTGGCCCAGCTACTACTTGATGCTGAGCAAGTCCCTTCATCTGAGCCTCAGTTTACTAAGCTGTAAAGTTGGGAGGGTGAACCTCCCCCACATGGCAGGGTCATTAAGAGTGACAGAAGGCAGTGACCATCGCCAGCTGCTAAGTGTCCAGAACAATGGGTTTGTGCTCTCGAAAACCTAGGAATGAGTTCTAGGAACAAGGGAAGAAAAGAACAGAAAGGATTTATTGGCAAAGAAAGCTTCTGTCTGAGAGGGACAGAAGAGGCTGAGGAAGCGGGTTGCCCACCAACTCGGTTTCTCTAGCGTGTTTTGTTGAGCAAATCCAGAAGGTGAGGCAGGCTCAAAGTGCGACAGAGCTATAACCAATCGGTAAGAGCACAAGTACTGGAATGTCGAATGCTGGGCAATTTGCTCCACCCACCTGAATTGAGCTAGGGTGGGCTTGGTGTACTAGGCCCACCTGAGGGCAGTTGCCAGCAGCATTAGAGGCAGAGCTGAGAAGCTGTTGAGGCTTCCGGAAGCTGCTGGTTCTCATGGAATGCTCTGCTGGAGGATTTGTCATCCTGGCTTTCCTAGTGAGCCCAGATGTCCTAGTCAGAGAAGGAGCTCGGGAGCTCGTTGTTGCTGGGAGCAGCTGTGCTTCACTTTGGGGGAGCTCCGGTCCTCACCGTCAGCATCACTTCCTGGCTCCAAAGAGGAAGATGGTACAGTGCTCAGTCTCCTACAGAAGCTTATTGTGTTGGCTTTCCTGATGCGGACGACTCGGCTTTTCTCGTTACCAGGAGAGCTCGGGACCTCGATGTCACTGTGAAGGCTGTGGTACCTTTCAGGGGAGCTCTGGTTCTTACTTTGAGCCTCACCTCCTGGCTCCAGCTCAGATCCCTCACCTGCTGACGCAGATCCCTCACCCTGCTGGCTCAGACTTTCGAGCTTCCATCACTGACCTGTGGGCCTTCCCAGCCCAGATCTGTACAACAGGCCTGCACGTGGTGCTGTTATGGGCTCTTGGCCTCCAGTTGGACTTGTGGGAGGCACTGTCATGGGCCTAGACCTTCAGCTGGACTCATGTAAGCCAGTAGGATCCAGGCCCTCAGCTGGATTCTTCAGCCTCCAGTGCGTGCACAGGCTTTCCGCACTTGTATATGATTCTTTGGGAGATTACAAAATCTTATAAAATGTGTGTGTTACAGTGTTGTGCACCTTACAAGACCCCAGACCATGACAGTCACTCAGATAATACTGATCCAGCGGCAAATCATAGCATGGGTGTGAGGTGGGGCAAGACTATGGCCTAACAGCAAGTACAGGCACTAGGGTGACATTGAGCAAATGGGGAAACACGTCACCTAGCAAGCACTCATGGGGCGAACAGAGACTTGCCTGGAAGGGGTAGGTAAGGAGATCTGGTCCCTCACAACATGATGACTGGTGCCTACGCAGAAGATCAATCCCTGCTGTCCATCCCTAGGGGAAGTGTGCAGGTGATGACTTCTTTTTCTTGAAACCTGGCTTTCACTGACTATAGCTCCTGCCACAGTTGTCCTCTGCATTGACCTCAGAAGGCCACAGCCTTGTTTGACACCAACAATATCTCTTACTCTCCTTCTCTAGAGTAAGAGGACGAAGGGAGAAGGTTTATGCAGAGGGCTCTGCAGGGCTATCTGGTAACCATTCTTGCCCCAGGACCTAAAAGCTTTCACTCCAGACCTGATTAGCCGGCTTTGCCTCCTCTTCCCCCAAGTGACATGGCACTGGTGCCTCTTGGAGCACAGCGTAACTGCTGTGCCTCCCCACCCCCCTGGGCTGCTGCTGATTCCCTCAGCTCTTTCCTGTCCTGGGGGCCACGCGGCACACATTTCAAGTTTAGGCGAAGAGGTGAACCACAGCTGTGGTGCAAGATAAAACATTCAGGTGCTCAGAGCCAGCTTTGGGCAAAGATGGTGCCACCGACCAGTGAGCACAGTAGAGGGTGGGAGAAGGAAGGGGGGGAGGGCCATAGACATCAGGCCTGACTCTCAAGCAGGGCTTGGAAATGCAGAGGGGAGGCAGGGCGGAGCACAGGCAACATAAAGGCTCAGAGCAGGAGGTGAACGTGAGGGTTGTGTGCTTGCTGGAGCCCAATCCAGCCTTCCACTGGGCAGACCCGGAACCGAGGTTCATACTGGAGCCTACGAGTAGAACTGATGCTGAGCTGGACTCTCACTGACCACACGTCCTATGTCAAATTCCAGATGGTCAGCGTACTGTTTCCTAAGACCCGCAACTTGGGTTTGCGGACTTACACTGGTGTGGGCACCCAGTGGTTTCCCTGAAGGCAACTCACTCCTGCAAAGAGGATGACTCAACACAATGCAAATGAAGCGCAGTTACATCATGAGACGTAACAAGGCTGAGGCAGCCTGACTGCTGTAGACAGCGCTTCCGTGTGCTCTGACAGGAACACAGGCTTCAGAGGCAGGGCTCAAGGAGCCCTCTCTCCTTTCTCCTTCCTCATGGTTTTCTTGGGCCCCTCATCAGTGTCTTCCGGTTGTGTTCTGTCCTCAGTTCTTTTCATGGTACCATTCTCATGTTTCTGATCTAGGAACCCGGACATCTGTCGCAAATGCCTTCTGCGTCTCTATTCAGATCCCTCATGCACAGAGGGAAATAGAGCTTCTCGTGGTACTTGGGAGGTGAGGCTGAGGGGGAACCAGTGGGGCCGAACCCCAGGACAGGAGCTGGGCTAAGCACAGGGCTGAGGGCTGGAGGCTGAGGGCTCCGGGACAGTGACATGCCAGGCCACGCCGCTGACCCATCTGCTCTCCCATCTGCTCTTCTCCACGGCTGCCCCAGGCCCTGTGCCAACCCCAGGTATGACCCGAGGGAAGAGGGCATTTTTCACTTTTGTGAGCTCTTAAAAGTGAGGAGCATTTATAGACCCGTGAGGCGGACTGTGGCAGCACGTTCGGTTCTCTCCACACGGAAGCTGAGAGAACTAGACTGCTGGCCAAGGCAGCAAGGGTGAGTGGATGCGGAGAAGCGCACGGGGGACGAATGACAATGACCATGACGACGACGACCTGTTAGGCGCCCTTGTTGCCTGCCCTGCTCCTAGACACCGTTCAGACATGAGGCCCTCGGGGAGCCTACCTGATCCCTTGGAGGTGACCCTCCTGCCTCTGTGCCAGGATAGTGGTAGCTTTACATCGCTATGAAGATCCACGTGAGCCCCCATTTCTAGTAGCTTCAATACACAGTCACTTGGCTCCATGGCTGGGGGCCTGTGGTAGGGTCCAACATCACGCCAAGGAAGGTGCCTTGCAGGAAAGCTGCCCACTTCCTGCTTCAGAGAAGCAGAGAGAGAGGAAGAGGCCGGAATCAAAATACATCCTTCCAAGTCACGCCCCAGAGCCTGCCAGCTGGGTCCCACCCCAAAAGTTCCGTCACTGCTGCCCAAGAGGGACCACACCTCTTCCACCTGAGCCCTTGAGGACTCCCGGATCCAAACTATCACCAAGGGCCAGCAAATCCCTCCTGGAAAGGTGCAGTAGACATACATGACGGCTTGCAGGCCCCACCATCTCCGCCGGAACAACACATGGTGCTGTAACAGTAGTTTCAAATCATGCATCCGTTCCCGTGTAATCAGTGTGTTACGGAATGAAGTGAGCACAGCACGAAATTCTTATTTCCTCTGCGAAGTTTCCTCTGGGAGAAGGACTGGGCGAGAGCGGGAGACCGCACACAGCTGAGAGTACGTGTAGGAAGAAGACAGGAAGCTCCCCCAGCTCACCCTAGGCTGCGGGAGCCACTCCTGCCTGCTCAGTTTCGGAACACCCACCCACCCCTTCACGCAATCCGTGTTCGAATCACTGTCTTTGCTGGTATGCAATACCGTACACGCACACCTCTAGAATGAAGTGTTTATTTTGGGTCACAATTCGTGGCAGTTTTAAGTCCACAGTCAGCTGCCGCCAAGGCAGGGTGACAGGGCGGAGGGGCCCGGTGGGAAAGAAACAGCTCAGGGAATGAAGCACAAGGCTGTCTAGGGAAGGGGAAGGGAGGAAGGCCCTTCCAAGCCTGGCCCCCACGGAGTCCGTCCTCTGCCCAGGCTTCACACCCCGCCAGCTCAAAGCCCTGCCTATGAGCACACGCAGCTCTGGCGACATCTAGTCATCCAGACATGAACCCGAGCAGGGCTCAAGCTGCGACCCTCCCTCTCCCACCTGTACAAGCAGCACAGCGATTCCAAGGTAAACGGGCATATCTGCTGCAGGGTTTGTGCATCTGCTCACCACGTAAACTGGGGAAAATTGTCACCATCTTAGAGGGACTACTTCTAATTCTAATTTTGTCTCAGTGTCCAATCGGATACAAGTCTGACCCAGCTAGAAGCAGGGCTCGGTCACCCTTCCTGGGCTCCTACGTGTGCCTGACTTGAACGTTGGCCTTCTAGCACTGCCCCCTGGTGCCTCTTTCCGGGCAGGACAGCGACCCTTAGGCAGCAGGCACACTCCGTGGCCCTCACAGCCTGCGCTGTGGGAAGATACCAGTGTAGCCCTCCTCATCTAGGGACCCCTGGGACTCAGGCCTGCTTCCTTTAAGCCTCCTAAGTATCCATGGGAAACTTCTGCACATACTGCCCTGGACTCAATAAAAGCACTGGCCAGGGGTCCCCTCTCTGTGTGCACATGCTCCCTAACTTCTGAGTCATGTGGCCTCGATCTAGGTGGACCATGTACTACCCTATGGAGCCTATAAATGACAAAATCTTTCTTTGTGCCTGATGTTGACCCTAATCACTTTAATGATACCCTCGAGTTCAGAGACTCAACATTAACACACATCTTCATAAGATTCTGACCAGAGTTTTGCATGTCCCTGGCTGAGATTTTAAGTGTTATCCCTAATGCCATGTTCTCCACGTGCCCTGTGAGCCTTATTGTACAATCTTAGACAGTGTGGTCAGTTTTAGAAACACAGGTACCACGTGTACACAATGTGGTCAGTTTCAGAAACACAGGTGCCACGTGTATACAGTGTGGTCAGTTTTAGAAACACAGGTGCCACGTGTATACAGTGTGGTCAGTTTTAGAAACACAGGTGCCATGAGGGAGTAGCACTGACCGTACCCAGCTATGTCAGTATACAGGCAAAAGTGGCCACAAATGAACAAATGAGCAGAATGCGTTTATAGGAAACTTGACTTACCAAGACAGAAGACCTGGTGTACAACCTCACGCTGTGAATCCTTTCTTTATGGTCCCGTAAGAGCAAGCAGGAGCTGGAAAGCCCCATGACCCAGCGGCCCAGTGGCCATCTTGGTTTCTGTAGTGATGCTCTAGAAGGTCAGCACAAGAACAAAGCCACCGGGCAGCACATTTCCGAGAGCACGTCTTCCTTGTTAAGTGACACCAGTCAGGCCTGCCTCGGCTGTTGCACCTTTCCCCTAGCTGGAGATTAATTTATACAAACAGCCCTTTCTCCAACTAGGCCCAAAGCTCTGCGCAAGCTGAGGTTGTCTGTTTACTAAGCGGTTCAAGGAGGCAGTACGGTCCGCTCCTAGCAGATAGCATGACCCCCAGAGCGAGAACTGCCCCCCTCTATTTCCCTCTCCTGTGAGCGGGTGTGACAGATTCAGATGTGACTCACATTTACTGAACCTTTTTCACTCCGCATCCAACAGTAAGAACATGACTTGTGTGTAATTTTCCGTTGCCCCTCAAGAGAAGATCGCAAGATGCACATGATCTGCATGTCATGGGTGAAGGAATTAACTCTCTGAGTCATTAAGTATCTGTTCCAAGTCACATAGCTGAAGAGTGGTGGGTTCCCAGAGTGCTAGCAACTCAGCGGGGAGCCACACAGCCCCCCTGGGGCATCCTCATGCTGATTTCTGTTCCCTGTCTTACAGAAAATGTGTTACAGCCTTAACATTCCATCAGATGGTTTTGACACACAAAAGGAAGAAATTTCCCTGAAGAAAAGTTTTCTGAACTCTTTCTTCTAAATCTACCAGTGATGCTACAGCCGTCTAAACAAGAAGGCTTCAGAGACAAAAGATGCGAGGTTTCTGTGACCCAGAAAAGCTAAGCAGAAGGTAGTGTTCAACTCAGTTTTTTCCAGAAGACTCGAGGGGTTTTGGGTTTTGACTCGAGCACTTGGGTTTATAGGAGTACACTCATTTCGACTTGCCGGAAAGCAGTCCCATATTTGGAGGGCCATACACACAGAGTGACAAAGGATTCCACTTTCACCTGGTTTGCTCAACACGCTAGCAAGAAAGCATTTTTTGGCCCGTTCTCCATTTATGTGAGAAATATCAGCCACAGTGAACAACATCCTTCCTGAACTGGCAAACTCACCATCTGGACTTCGCAAATGGGGGCCAAAGGAGTTCTTGAAAGAAAAACAATGTTCCAAAGCCGCCTGGTCCCCACTATCTCTCTGGAGCCTGGTTCTGAGCTCCAGGATCCATCCGCATCCCCAAGGTCTGAGATGTGCATGAAGCAGTTCAAGCCCATTTTCTTCAGAGACAACCCAGGCCGCCCCTGGTTCTCAGCAGAGCACGTCACCAGTGGCCCACGGGACAGGAAGGCTCTGTGCTCCTTCGTAAGCTTCCGCTGGCTGGTTGCCTGGAGCTCGATGTGTACACAACTCAGGGTAGGTGACAGATGGAGATTGGGTTATAGCGAATACATCATAGGACACTTCTTTTCCTAATGACTTTCTGGAGGGGAATCTTCCTTTTGGCTAAGTGTGGCCTCGTCCGTTCTTGATTAGCCACGCAGATGTTTTGTTCACATTGGAGTCCTCTGAGACATTTCTTATTTAAAAGCCCTCTGGGATTTCTCCACATGTGGAGCTTCGCCTCTTAGCACGAAGAGCGTTGCGCATTGGTTAATTATGATGACGTTCACTCAGCAGGCGAGCACCTGTGACCCTGTAAATGCATGCTCCAAATCACGAAACCCACAAACGTTCTGTTGCCCGCTCTACTCAAGTGTTTCATTCCAAGGATGAGATCGAGAAAGCAGGACTTTCAGCTCTGCGTCTCTTTTACTATTCTCCACATAAATATTGTACCTAAAAGCCTAGCTGGCTGATTAAGCACTAATCTTCATGAGCAGTGAAAGCACAGTCAGAACTTCAGCTCTGGCTGCATCGCTGGGCAGATTCGCTCCTCTGAGTTTGAAATCCAAGTCTGTAAGGTTAAAATGGTAATACTGCTGCCCTCGTCTAGTTTGGGGGAAGAAAGGCTGTAGCGACACAGGGTATTGAGCACTACGTAGGAGTGTCAGAAAGAGGATCAGAATGAAACAGGTGTGCAGGACTGGCTTTGTGTGGGAGGGGGGTGTCAAAGATACTATTTCTGTTCCCGTGGGATGTATCATTTTAAGGCCTGTCCACTTTCTGGGTTGACTGGACGAAAAGTTCAAAGCCAAGTAACCTGCATTCTTGCCTAATCAGATCTTAGTATTAATGAAAAAACATAACATAGACTGGATTAGTCAGACAATTAACGCAATAGATCCCTCTTGTCTGCAGGGGATATATACCAAGGCTACTATTGGGAGCCTAAAAATGCAAATGATACCAAACCCTACATACAAGCACTGTGGTCAGTACTACAACAGTTGATCTGACAACCGCAAAAGGGCTGCTAACGAGAGAGCAGCACACAAAACGTACATATGGTCGGCAAGGGGATGACTCGTGTCCCAGGCAGCACCGAGCAGGACCGTGCAAGACTTCATCAGGCTACACAAAACAGCATCCAATTTAGAGCTTAGGAAATTTTTTTCTGGAATTTTCCGTTTACTATTTTCAAACGGTGGTTAACTGAAACTTAAGGAAACAAAGCCCTGGAGAAGAAGGAGCTGCTGTAGTATTAACAAAATAAATAAATAAAATAAATGTCAGATTTAAAAAAAAAAAAAAAATAGAAACACTCAGGCTGATCGTATACTGTGGCAGGCAAATTTTCTGGTTTGTTTTGTTTATTTTCTTTTGTTTTGAGACAGGGTCACAGTGTGCAGTTTAAACTGGCCTTGATCACACTACTAGGTAGCCTAGGCTGGCCTCAGATTCATAGTGATCCTCCTCCCACCGTGACCAGCTACAAATTATCTTCCTCAAACCACAAGAGGAAACTGGGGCTCCCAGATGAAGCAGTCTGGCTCTGCCCTCAGCTCCCCTAGTCCGCATGAAGCAGGAAGATCTGGCCCTGAAGACTGGAAGGCTGGGCCTGGCTTTCGTCGAGGGCCTTTGTCCTCACAAGGACTGTCTCATCTGACTTGTACGCAGCCACACAACCACCGTGCACAGGAACACACACACCCACTGTGGAGACAGGCAGTCAACCAGGCATCAAGACTGGTTCAAAACTAACACAGCGTGGACCCTAGAGTCACCCCTGAGGTCCACAAAAGCCGTTCCTGATTCAACAGCCCTGGTTCACACACAGGAAAGAATGCCAGCCCTTTGTGTGCAGGTCGTGCTGGCAAAGCACCCACCAATGTGAGCCCTGGCGATGGGCCAGCCCCGCCCAGCCCAGACAGGAAAGACAAATAGAACCATCAGGCCTTCGCATGTCAAAAATTTAAACAAAGAATGGAGACATACTGAGTGAGGTCAGCTCTTAGGGTGAGTCAACACAGAGAAAACCTTCATTAACATGCTCTTGCATCATGAGAGAGAGCTAGGGCGAGATAAATTAATCGTGAAAGTAACCTATTGACAACACATAGCTGTTACAGGAATCGCCTGCCTACCTGCCAGGCAAAAGTGAGCAGACCTCCCTGCCAGGGCCCCGCATGGCACCCAGACACCACGGCCATTCCATTGTTCTTAATAAAAAGCTAAATCTCTCTGTGATGACTTTTAAACTTCCATGAATTTTTCTAACAACACTAGAGAAGTGGCAAAATAAAGACATCGTTCTTTTCCACAATTGTAGTGAAACTGCTTTGTCTCTTAATGAGTTGCTAATTGCATATTGTTTCCTCTGTACCCTGGCCACTCATCAGAACCCTGGAGCTTTTTTAAAAAATCCACAACACTGCCACAGACTTGATGAGCCAGAACCCCTTGAAGGAGTAAACCTAGGAATCCCCTTTAACAAAAGAAGTACCAACCTAAGGGCTTCTAGTATGCAGGACAGTCAAGAATACTAGGTAACCTGAAGTGCCCAGGCTCTTCCCTGAGAACAGGAAGGTAGATTCCATGGGTGTAGGACAGGGCCCTGGGATGAGAAGCAATGGGAGAGATGGAGAGGAATCAAAAAAGATAAAGCTATAATCTGTGCATATACAGATTACCCAATCTCTATATGCACTGATTTCCCAAGCTGGTTCTCATTACTACGAATTACAAACATATCCCAATTAAAATTATATATTTAAAAAAAAAAGGTGATCAGGAGATGGGTTTTGAATTCCAGCTCTAGAGTATGCAGAGTGAAAAACATGGACTTTTCGGAAAGGTTCAGCTCCTTCTATAATAATATAAAGATGCTCAGATTGGAAGAGCCAGAGGACAAACTGAGCAAAAGAATGGCATAAGCTCAAGATGTGACAAAGAGGGACTACCAGCGTTATGTCTGCCACTTCTAGGACTTAGCACACGTTTTGTAGCTAAATGTGATTGAACATCACAGGGTATATGTACAGTAGCTTTAGTCTTATAGGTTTCTTTCCTCATTGTGAGGCCTTTTGTTTGTATATTAGTTTAATTTAATTTATTTTTTATTTCCTTTTTAAAATTAATTTTAATGAGAAAGAAATAACAATGAAGCAGTTTTACAACAGGTTAGTAGGACAGTTATAATAACTAATAGATTGCATATTGTTGTCTTCATAATAGTTGTTCAGAATACAAGATGCACACATGATATCTTTTGTAAACATTATTAGAACAAATATTTTTTCTCACTGAACTAAGAGAAAGTAGCTGTATACATAGGCCAGTAGTCCATAATAGTAGAGGGTTATCAGCACAACTGGCCATTGTCAAAAGTTGTTGACTTGAGCCTTTTACAGTTCAGCTTATTAATATGGCTTTACTTTTTATACCTCGTGGTTAGACTTTTCTGCTGGATGGTTAAGGCCAAGTTAAAGCAAAACCTATATAACAGAAATGTAACCTTTGTATCTGACAAGGTCAGTCAAATCTCCTCAGGATTTACCCTGAAACCATGTACAGCTGTTTATAAATCTTTTGTCAGTGTCAGCCATCTGGATGAGTCATGACTATTGCTTGACCAATTTGTTCTTTGTGAAAGCCTGAGAAAAATATTTCCCTCTGGGTGACTCTCCTTAGGCACACTATACATCATCCATCATTTTGTGCTATAGTCCCATAACCTCCTTGAACAGAAAATATCTTTGACAAAGGGGCCAATCATGCTTACTAGAAGAAAGATAACCTCTTTCAACAAATAGTGCTGGAAAAACTGGCTCTCTAATGGTGAGGCTTTAAGGATATCTGAGGCTACCTGAGATGAATGAGTAAGTGAAAACACCTAGTCCTTCAACTATTCTTTTGTATATAGCAGCAGAATATTTCCATCAGCATGTTCTACAAATGGACTTCTCCTCAACCCTATTGGTCATGATTCTGTCTGGTTTTACAAGGTAGATATCAAGGAAATAGCAGTAGCTCACTCCCACAAGTGACACTTGGCCACCAGTAAGGGTCATGGACAGTGCTCATGTCTATGACCTACTAGAACTTTGTGCAGTATCCTATCCCCAAACTGTTAGAAGTTCTGATCATATATTTGCCATTCTAGTATTCATGTTATGTTTTATTCTTAGTAATTCTTTACTACTATGGAAAGTTTTTCTCTGTTGATATCTTTGTATATACTAACCTATTCAAGTGCTATGCAAGTATTCTGAATTGATTAGATTTTTACATGTGATACACAACATTCTGACCTCTAAGCTGAACTCACAATTTGATTTGAATTTTGGTATATTGTTATGAAATATTTCATTTAATTTTAATTAATATCTAATTAAGTTTCTGAATATTGTTTAATCATACTTTTTGTTTTATGATTCATAGTGTATCACTGACTTACAGTCTTCTCATAAGATATGGCATGATATTTTCTCCTTGTATTAGAAACTTTAAAAAGAAATACATATATATATATGTATATATATATGTATATATATATATGTATATATATATATATACGTATATATATACATACATATATATACACACACACACACACACACAAGAGAGAGCTAGGAGAGATATATAGCTACTTTGTCTTATTTCTTTGAGAATATAATTTTGTACTAATATTGTTTAGACAGGATATCAGGTCTGCATATAGTCCTCTGAAAAGAACAGTCCCCGGAACTGACACATCTGTGATTTATATTCAGGTTCTTGGGAGCAAAGACCTTTCCTTCTAGGTGGAAAACATGCTCCCTCAGGACACTGCGGCAAGCATGCACACCATCACTGGGTGCGCTGGAAGGTGAGCGCCCTTAGCTGTCCTTAAATAGCACTCACTGATCTGAAAGCGAGCACTTTGCCTCTACTACCTTAGGTCAGCTGACTTGGTAGGTGCTGAAGATTAAGCACAGACAAGAGTTTGTATGAAATTAGCAGAACAAAAGAAACCACATCCCTGAAAGAGCAACCAAAATTTTGTAAGAGCAGAAAATAGAACCACAGCCTTCGGCTGGGTTGCGCGTCCTCTTAGGAGAAACCCTGAGATGCAGCCATCAACAAAATCAGATGATGACAACAGCGCAAATTAAGAAAGAAAGCCAGAGGCCGAGTTCTTGCTTCTGACTCAGACGTAGCATGAGCAATGTGGACGGCAACAACCAGTAGGGTGGCCGGGTAGGCTACCCAGTGAGGAGCCTGCTGGCCACGGATTGTATCACAAGCGGTGGGCGCCAGCAGCAGGTCCCAGGTCTTCTGGTCCTCCTGTTGCAGAGGCAGAGTTAGTGCACAGGGTGAAAGAGAACTCATGTGAGAAGGCCGTGTGTGTTACTCGGGTTTGTTTCAGTTTACTATAAAATTTTGCACGCCATCAAGGTGCACACTACTAGACAGGTTCGGTTTTGTTTTGTTTTGTTGTTTTTTGCGGGACCGAGGTTCAAACACTCAAACTTGCACTTGCCAGGCAGGCACTTGTGCTACAGAGCCATCTCCCCAGTCCCCCTAGTAGACAGTTTAGAAAGTAAATTTTTACGCATTTCTCAACTGAAATCCTGCAGCCCCATTATGCGGGACACTACAGAAGGATGGCTTTGGAATGTGGGAGTACTGACAAATTCTTCACTTTTTTAAAAACAAGTTTTGTTTGTTTGTTTCTTTTTTCACAAGATGCCCTTTCACACAATGTGAATTAGGTATACAGTATGAAGAATACGGAAGCCATTCATTCATTTATTCCTAACCACAAACGTGTCCTCAGTGACTGCCATAATTCTAGATGCTGGGGAAATAACAGTAGGCAAATAAGTTTCCCGCTTAATGGCACTGAGGTTCCAGGGACAGGTGATATAAAATAAACAAATGAGCATGTAAATATAAAATATGGGCTATGGTGATTGGTGCTCGGAGAAAAAAAAAAAAAAAACCAGCAGATCAGGCAGGAATAGGAGGCGCCAGAAGGGTCTCCCTTGCTTGAGAAGAAGCCCTGTTAACAGAGCCGATGAGTGTGAGGGGCAAGCCCAGCCGTGCAGTTGGCAGAGCAAAGAGTGGCAGGGCTTTGCTGGTCATCAGGGGATTTGTCATATTTAAGCCATAGTAAAGGGCCAGCGTAACTAGGACAGAGACAGCAAAAGGAGGCGGCAGGCAACAGCACAGTGAGACAGCCAGGGGCCAGAGCATGCCAGGCGTGCCAAGCATGGCATGGCCACTGGTTCTCCCGGTGAAGAGGACAGGCACTGTACAGCTGCGATGTGGTCTGAGATTAATAATCCCCAAGCGCTGTCCAGAATGTTCTGGCAAGGGACGATGCTTGCCGTGGGCCTTCCAGGATGTCACAATGAGAAGCCAGACCTGGAGGCTACAAATGACAAAAATTCATTTCTCACTATCTAGACCAAATCAGGGTGTGGCAGGTCTGGTGGCCCATAAAGGCCCACTTCCTTTCAGGTGGCTACCTGAAGACCACTACCTCCCTAAAAAATTACCCTCGAGGTGAGGATGTCACCACACAATGAGGATACAAGTGGAATAACCCTTAGGAATCTACTGCAGTCGTCCCTGTTATCAAACTTCCTTCCCTGGTCAGATTCTGCGACCATTGAGGAGGTAGAGGTGACATGGCTTGTGGCTAGATGTGGACTGAGTGTAAAGGAACAGAGCCAAGGGCAACTTGAATATTTGGGGCGACACATGCTCTAAATAAGGCCAGGCAGAAACGGCCTGAGGATTGGCCACTGGCTATGGGGTGCTGGTGCAAAATGGAGAAGAAACCCTGACCTCAGAGGACAAAGAGAGAATGTGAGGAGGCTCCGAGCCGGCGCAGACCACGCCGCTGAGGGGTTTCCCAGAGGAGGAGGCAAGGAGCGGAAGGTAGGCACAGCCTTGAGCAAGGGGTGTGGACCAAAATGTTAAGGAGCTTGTGCCTTCGCACCTCCTCCTCTCTTCCACTGTCAGAAATCCTGGTCTTAAAAAGCACAACCGCTTGTCTGACTAAAAAGAGACCACCTTTAAATTACATTAAAAAAAAAAAAAAGAGGCAGCAAGATGGTTCAGCGGTCTAAAGCGTCTGCTTATGCAAGCTTAGGCAACGGCAGGGCCCGCAGGTTGATCCCCTGCACGAGCCCCGCCCCCACGGCAGGCTGATAAAAGCCTACTTCAAAAGCAAAATCAGAAAAGGGAGGGGGAAAAAAGTTGTATCTCAGTTTGTAAAATTTAAAACGATAAGCTGGAGCTGGGCACAGCGGTGCATGTCTGTAACCCTAGCACCCTGGAAGGCTCAGGCCAGCGGCTCGCAAGCTTGAGCGTAGCCTGCTAATTTAACCACATCCTATTTCAACATAAAAAATGAGGATCCGCAAGATAGCTCAGTGGACTAAGCAAGCGCAGAGACCAGGGGTTCAATTCCCGGGACCGCAGGCAGCACCGGCCCCACCCCGAGTGAGCCGGCCACAGAGTCCAGGCGTGTTGGTGCAAGGAGCTCAGTAGGATTTACCAAGTTTACAATTTTTGATACATTTTGCACAAGTAATTTAGACTTTACAAGGATTGCCAAATTCATCAGGAAAAACTGAATGTTCATGTTATTCTTCTTCAATATTTCCTTCTTGCATTTATTGACGTCACCAAGTCACCGTTTTGTTTTTTCCACCAAGTGAGCATAGACTATTTCCACTGTGAGGAGTAGCATCAGCCTTTGCAGTTAACAAAGGAAAGAGGAAGAACCATTCATGGAAATGTAAAAATGTGAAACTTGTCTGCTTTTTAGAACAAGGGGAAAAAATAATGAATTCTGAGAGCTCTAGAGCCAGAACTTTCCCCAGAGCCATTGGACAGGTACAAGGTGTTTTCAGAGAAGCATGGAGTCCAGCAAGCTGGAAGGCGCCAGCCCAGAGAAGCTTCAGAAATGGCGTCCTCCTCCTCCTCGCTGAGAGGAAAAATAGAAAATCCAGCTTTGAGAGGCTCTACTAGGAGCAGAGCTACGGGGAGGGCAGGCGCCCCGCGCCTTCTCCAGCTTGTGCATGCATTGAAATGCTGTTCACATGGCCGCTGCGTCACTCAACAGCTGAACTCGAGTATAATGTAGACCGCGCTTCCCACATGTGCATGCCTTCTCACTCATTGCCGGACTCACCTCACTCCTATTCTCTCTTGCTCTTCTTTTCAGTATTTATTTTCCTCTCAACTATTTCACCGTGGACTCCTGAAAGAGCAAAAGCCTAAGCTATCCCTTTAGGGAATTTCTATGTCTTCTGTAAAAATTATAAAAAGTCAAAACCTAGGAGACATCAAGCTGGCCTCAAAGAATATTCTCAACGATACACACCTCCCTAGGTTGTCCGCTATTCCTGCCTCTCGAGTCAGCCTCCCAGCAATATTTCTCAAAGGAATTTGCTGTTAAAAAAATTATAATTGTTTTCTAGAAGTTTAAACATAATCTCCTTTTGTTTTAAAAAGAAAGAACAGCCTACCCCCAGATCATTCACGTGATTATTTTCCAAATCTCTTCCTGCCACGTGAATTCAGAGCCAGGATATATATTGGGACCATGTAACAATATTGCCCCATTTTGCTGGGCAAATTCAAGAAGGATGGGAAGAAATTAGGAAATGTTCAGGTCAACGAGGACCCAAATTCTGCCAGAGAAGCCTTTACAAAGGGCGACTCTGCCATGGTTTGAAAGAGCAAAGAAGGAGGAATGCGGGCCCCGCTCACACGCAGCACGGTGTGTCACACACAGAGGACGCGGAGCCTCGGTGGCTGACAAAGAACTCACCGTGCCTCGGCAGCTCCACGTGCAGTGAGACAGCGTCGCCTGTCACACGCAGGTTACATGCTGCCTTTGCATTCCATTCCCCTTGTGACCTGCTTGTATTTAATTTACCAGTTTGTTTTAGTCCTACGGTTATATAAGAGCTATACACATGAGACATTTATAAGCATCTTAATGTTTATATGCATCTATGTAACAATTTAATAAACATAATCCAGCATAGGAGGGAATCTATAAAATGTTATTCCTCTAAAAAGATATCTTTATATTGATCAGATTTGAGTTAATAAATATCTCCTCTGAAAATGAGCTGTCATCATCTCTCTAAAAAAGACTCCCTAAAGATGTTGTTATGGTTTGTGTCTAGTTGTCCCCCAAAAGCCTCCTGGAGTCACTGG